>CAWUFW010018060.1:0-237027 GCA_963921515.1 Calotriton arnoldi
TGTCATCACGGTTCAACAAGTGGCATCAATAAGTCCCAGGTTGGCCCATCGGATATCATGAGGCCGTGTCACAGTTCCCATCTCCTGCTGCCATGTCACAATCACCCCCCACAGTGACATGTGAGGACAGATGTGCCCCAGGCATCACAGCTCACCGACAGGTACATTCCCAGGGACCCTGTATTGCCACATGGACACTGGCATTACATGGAGTATCATGTATACACCACAGCAAAACAACCATGACCCCCACAGGTAGTGGTTCCACTTGCCTCTGCAGGACAGACATGGACGTCTGTGACACACACACGCACAACATCAAAGTCCATGCACACACAACGTGGATGTGGAGACTGTCTCCCATTGTGCACATGAAATCAGAGACATTGTAAACACTACATGCACACAGACTGTGGAGGACCATCACTATTGTGCCACTGGGTCACCCTGGCTCAAACATACCGTCCCACATGGGACTCACGGGGTATGTGACATGACATACACATACACCACCGTGAAATGTGACCATGGCACATGCTCAGATATGAACAGTTGCACATCACAGTGGTCATGTACACGTAACACCCAGGATCCTGTCCCCATCAACACGTGCACAGCCTGGGGGTGGCTGCCCCAGGTGACACCCACAGGACAACATGTACACCAACATACACACAATAGGAAATGCAGCCTTACATGCCTTATGATACAGTTTGGACAGGCTGTGGTGTTGTAGGTGTGCCCCTCACTCCCTGGGAGCTATCTGTGGCTGGCATATGTTCATCTGAGACAGGCATGGTGACATATGCCAGTCACTTGTACAGGGATGCGTTGAACAGCAATGGACCGATCGGTGTGCCCGGCCGGCCCATTGCATTCAATGTGTGCGGGCACGCGTTGTACCCCTGTATGCGTTGTACGCGCAATGGACCGATCGGTGTGCCCGGCCGGCCCATTGCATTCAATGTGTGCGGGTACACGTTGTACCCCTGTGCGCGTTGAACAGCAATGGACCGATCGGTGCACCCGGCCGGCCCATTGCATTCAATGTGTCGGAGCACGCGTTGTACCCCTGTACGCGTTGTACCGCAATGGACCGATCGGTGTGCCCGGCCGGCCCATTGCATTCAATGTGTGCGAGTGCAGCGTTGTACCCTGTACGCGTTGAACAGCAATGGACCGATCGGTGCACCCGGCCGGCCCATTGCATTCAATGTGTGCGGTGCGCGTTGTACCCCTGTACGCGTTGAACAGCAATGGACCGATCGGTGCACCCGGCCGGCCCATTGCATTCAATGTGTCGCGAGTACGCGTTGTACCCCTGTACGCGTTGTACCGCAATGGACCGATCGGTGTGCCCGGCCGGCCCATTGCATTCAATGTGTCGCGGGTACGCGTTGTACCCCTGTACGCGTTGAACAGCAATGGACCGATCGGTGCACCCGGCCGGCCCATTGCATTCAATGTGTGCGGGCACGCGTTGTACCCCTGTACGCGTTGTACCACAATGGACCGATCGGTGTGCCTGGCGGCCCATTGCATTCAATGTGTGCGGGTACGCGTTGTACCCCTATGCGCGTTGTACCGCAATGGACCGATCGGTGTGCCCGGCCGGCCCATTGCATTCAATGTGTGCGGGTGCGCGTTGTACCCCTGTACGCGTTGAACAGCAATGGACCGATCGGTGCACCCGGCCGGCCCATTGCATTCAATGTGTGCGGGTACGCGTTGTACCCCTGTACGCGTTGAACAGCAATGGACCGATCGGTGCGCACCCATTGTCAATGGCCTAGCCTGGCAACAGACGCGTTTTCGAAATTCGAGCGAGTCGGTTGCTGGAAATTCAGTTGGTCACCCACAACAATGTTGCAAAATCATGTATGTCATGAAGTTGAAGATTTGAAGGATGCTGTGGGCGTGTATTGGTGCTGCTATTCCATGGATTGGCCAGATTCAGAAGATGCAAACGACTTGGACCTATCACTTTGGACACATGGGACAGTATCTGCCTCTGCAGCACATATATATTGCTGGCTGTTCCCCTGAGAGCTCACTTGCCTGCACTACATGCTCCAGGACGACATCTGCCACTGCACTGCTGCTGTCTCTGCCCCCTCTGGACCCTGCAATGGCACGTACTGTGGAGAGAGCCCCAGCCTTCAGCCTTGAGGAGAACCAGGCCCTGCTGGACAGCCTACTTCCACAGTACAGCAAGCTGTATGGGACACCAGGGGAGCAGGTGAGTGTTCTGTGCACTGCCTTTCTGAATGTGCATTTTGTCTGACTAGCAAGGCTGAAAGTCTGCACGCCACTGGCTAGCAGGCTCACTGAGTAGTTGTCACCCCCATAGTGTGTAGTGACATGCACTGGACAGGTATGGTGCAGTGACAGTGCATTTGAACAAGGTTTTACTTCCCATGCAATGATACCATGTAGTGACTTCTGGCAAACTGTCCATGGGCAGCGTTGCACTGCCTGTGTACATCATGTGCCCCTGTGATTGAGACATGTATATACAACTGTGTCATGCACGGATATGTTGCATGTGTAGTAATGGCCTTTTCACTTTGTCATCCTGACAGGTTAATGCCCATCGGAAGCAGGAGATCTGGAAGGACATCGTCCGGGCTGTCCGGTCCGTGGGGGTCTACAAGCGCCGGATCCGCAACTGCCAGAAGAGGTGGCAGGACCTTCGGGGCTGGACCCGGAGGATTGCACGGGTCCAGCTGAAGCTGTCGCCTCCTCGCAGGAGGGCGGAACACGGACCCTGACCCCCACATGCTCCAGATCCTGGCGGTGGTGTTTCCAGACCTGGATGGGCAGCTGAAGGCCAGACAGCAGCAAGGAGGGGTGAGTCAAAGACTGCACTGTGAACTCTGTATTACATGCTATGTGCCCTCCTCTGGCCTGGTTAAACTGCCACAGTACAGCAGTCATGTTGTCCAGGAGCCATGTCCCTCTATTGTGCACTGCCCACTCCTCATCTGATACCCAGGTGTGGCCCTTACATTCAGGGAATTGTGTCACTTGGGACTGTGTCCTTGCAGTTTGCTTCACTCAAGGTGGGGGACAGCATCTGTTTCCCTAACTCTGTTGTGGGCATCATGGGTGGGTCCATTGTTCACACAATGCCTGTGTTCGGACATGTAATCTGCGTGTTGCTTTGATATGCGGTCCACTTGCTGAGCTGAGCCACCACATGTGCCTGGGGTAGCTGGCACACACCCATGCAGCGGGTGGGAACAATGTTTGGGCCCCAGGAGTGTGCAGATTACGTGTGTCACACATACATAGCCAGCTATCCACTGTCCAGGGCTCATCCCTCATTCATGTGGGGCAGGACAGTCATGCCTACTCCAGCCCATCCAATACACCTGTACTCCCACTCCCGTGTATCAGCTGACACGTTGTGCGCAGTGATTTGACCCCTCAGGTGTCTGCCTCTGTGTCAGTGTGCTGTGGATTTGTTGCCAGGACTGCTGGGGTGTTTCTCGGTAGGGGCTCAGCATGCCACTGGAGATGTGACCATAGGAGACGATACTTGTGTGTCACATAGGTGTTTGATCAGCTGCCCGTGCAGACTGGGGTATGCGAATGTGAAGTTCAGGCAGCTGTTTCCCATTCACAGCAGATTGTGAGGGCTCAGGTTCAGAGGGTAGTGTCACAGGTCTCCCATATGTCCAATCGGTATGACCTGGACAGATGAGGAGTTAAGATGATGTGTTGTGTGGGGGATGTACATGTGCACTTGTGCAGCTCCAGGACTTGCATTCCCCATGACCTACTATTGTGACACAGTGCTGAGTGTTGTTGTCTGGCTGCCAAGTCATACATCACTGAGACAGTGATGTATGACTTAGCAGTCATGCCTCCGCCATGGCATGTGTCTACTTATTGGTGATCCTGCAGGGGAGTGACATGTGCTACATGCACACCATTGTGGCGATGGCTATCAGGACATGGGTGCATCATGGTGTCTGTCGCTGGTATGCATCACATGCATTTCCTATTTGACTCTGGGCATCCCTTTCATCCGGAAACCTGCACTGACTCAGTGGCAAGAGTTGTGATGTGTGCATGTCCACATGCTACACCGTGTCCTCTGCACTGTCCAACTACTGTGTAGGTGGTGCATGTGTCCACACTGGGGTGTTGCTATCCAACAGACACCAGACAGATGGGTGCAAGGCCATGTGGGATGTGAGTGCCATGGTTGGCATCAGACTGACAATTGGCTTCTCCTGTTCAGTTAGGGCACTTTTAGCAATGTTCAACTAATGATGCCAGGGCTTGCTCTGTAATGTGCTGTGCTCACAGTGGTGTGTGCGTTTGGTGCAGGTGACTGATGTCTGTCTGTTTCCCCATTGTTTGCAGATACATCCACGGCCACGGAAGGGGACAGCTCCACGGACCAGGAGGAGCCGGAGAGCCAGACTGGGTCAGCAGCCGAGGAGTGGTCGGAGGGACCCAGTGGCACGGAGGGCGAGGGTAGCCACACCGAGGAGTCCTCAGCAGCATCCACCTCAGCTGAGGACCACAGCGGCTCGGAGGATGACTCCCTTATGGAGGCGGGTGTCAGCAGCCACCACACCCCAGCTAGTGTTGCTGTCCCCGCCACCACCAGCACCACCACCGCCCTCCCATCGGCTCCCATTCCCCAGGTCCGTGGAGGCTCCCATGTTCGGGAGCGTGTCTCCTTTGGGCCAGGCACCGCACCCCCTGCCCCTGTGTCCCCTGCTGCCCTGAGTGAGGAGTCTGTGTACCTCCTTCGCCAGCTCCATGTAGGGCAGACAGCCATGCTGAGTGTCCTCCATGCGCACACCGCTCTGTTGACTCAGCTGGTGTCGTTCATGGAGGGCATCTCATCGGGCATGTCTGACCTACAGAGGGGCAATAGGTCCATGGACTCCTCCCTGACGGCAGCAGTGTCCCTCCTCAGACAGTCCCTCACCCCTCCTGCCTCTGCTCCATCCACACTCCCCAGCACCTTACCCGTCCCAAGCACACACACACCGGCACAGGCACACACCAGCACACACACGTCCAGCACACAGACACACACGCCACAAACAAAACGCACACGCACGCACAGTCAGGGGACTGAAACCAGACTCACAGGGGATGGGGCCCTGGAACACACACACGCATCCACAAGCACTGCGCAGTCCTCAGTTGCCTCTCCCTCCAAAGCACCCTCCCTTGCCTCACCTGCAACCCCAAAGTCACAGCGGCTCTTCCTCTGTGACCTCGGCCTCATCCCCTACGATCCAGATGCTCCAGCATCCAGGGGGAAGAGGAAGCCCACCCACACGGAGCAGAGTGCCCCTCGCCCCCGGACACCCTCCCCCAGGCGCAGACAGACTGAGGCCCCCACCCGCAAGTCCCCCGGAGTCGTAAGAGCAAGACCCCGCCGCCGCCCTGCAGCTCAGGCACCAGGTCTCCTTCCTCCATCCCTCAGGCCCCCACTCCACAGGTGCCCCCACCACACCCTGCCCCAGGTTCCCCCACCCACAGATATACCATCCCCAAGAGGATCCGGCCTTCTCCCCCTGCCACTTGCTCTCCCGGCACCACACCCCCCGCTGCGCTTGTCTGTGCCACTGATGTGGTGAGGGTGTCCTCCCCCTCTGTCCAGCCCACCTTGCCTGTTCCCCATTCTCCTCCCCTGGAGGTAGGCACTGCAGTGGAGTCCACTACCACCCTGTCTGACTTGGGCACTGCAGTGGCGGACCTGTCCACTCCATCTGCAGGGTCCACTGCAGTCGTGCCGGCACCCACAACATCTGAGTCATGCCCCCAGTTGTGCCGGCACACACCATGTCAGACACCTCCACTGCAGTTGTCAGTGGCTCTCCAGCACCCACCACCCCTTCCCTGCCTCCTCCTGGTGAGCCCTGATCCTGTCCCTGCGGTGCCTGGCCTGCCCCCGGTTGCCCCTCCTAGTGGATTGTCCCTGGTTTTGTGCAGTGCAGGCATGCGTAGGGTGACATCTGCCACTGTCACCCTGTATTGACTTACTTGATGGACTGGCCATTGGCCTTTGTTGGAGCATTACTGTTCTCTGAGTTTTTGGACACACATATGCTGAATAAAGCAACTTTCTGTTCTCTAGTGCTTATGCTTCTGATGTACATGTTGTTGATGATGCTAACCATGCCCTTGCTGCAGTGATGGTGATATTTGGTCTCATGATAATGAAGTGTTACTGTGCAGGAACACATGTGGTCCAGGGGAATGTGTCCTATCCTGTGGTGTATCCATGTCATCCTTAGCAGCATCTGAGGGTGTCATGTGTTCAGTATTTGGCAATGGGATTTCCTACTTACATTAGCAATTTCACATCTGTGGCTTCCACCCCTGCACATCTGTTGTGCCTGCCATTGTTCAATTCGTCTACTTCCCTGACCGTGTGGCCATCTCCACTGGACATGCAGGTTTGGGCATCAATGGGGAAGGACTCATCTGTGTTGTCAGTGCAACATTGCTATACAAGTGTGTTGGATCTGTGCTGATGATTTCGTTGGCACTCCCATGACCAGGCTGATGTGACGGGAGCCTTCATTTGGTGCTAATTGTTGATTGTGTGACCAAGTGCTCAGCTGACATGATGGGGCCCTACTGAGGCAACATATGGCACAGCTTTCCTCACACAGGAGTGGAGTCCCCTGATGGCAGTGTGTACTCCTGTGACATTGCCTGCGCCCAAGGTGTGTGTTGTATGAGCATGTCTGTGTGTTCACTTCCGTTTTGCTGTGCATGCTGGGATCCCTAGTGTTGTACCTGTTTGTGATGCTTGCTGAGTTGACCTATGTTCCCCCAAGTCTTCTCCCTGGGTTCTCTGTGATGTGGGTGCATGGCACATTACTGGTCATCAGGGTGTCACCCATAGGTGTGTTTGCTGTCAGGGCTGAGTTTGTGTGCAGACGCAGATGGGTCACAGTCAGGTTTCCCCTTGGCACTTGTTGTTTACACCTGTCATGTGATTTCCAGTTTGTGTTATCTTTCAGTGATTGTGACACGTTGTGTGTGTGACTGCTGGCACTCCTCAGGGTCCGGGCTGCAATGTTGGTTGTTGTCTATGTGTGTTCTTTGTGGGTGACCTTGGCTTCTTCATTGGTGTGTGACTGTGGCTGGGATCCCATTGGTTGGTGTGGTATTGCCGTCATGTCCATGTACAGCGTAGTGTGCAGTGTGTCAGACATTCAGGAGTCTTGTTGAGTGGCCATGTGTGATGTGTTTCTGCACCTTGGTTCCCACCCACCACCCTGGGATTGTCATGGGTGCATGTGCAATGTCACCAGTGCATGTGTGCTTCACTGCTGCACATTGTTGGAGGTCGAGGTGTGTGGTGTTGAGTGTGTGCAGATGAGAGTTGTTGCCCGGCTAGACCCCTGCCTCCATGTTGGCCTTGGCTTACTGGCCGTGCTGATTGATTTGTGCTTGTGTAGGTGTGATGGTAGTTTGTTGCTCAGGACACATGACTGTGGTTCACAGTGTGAACGACATTTAGCTTTGTCATCACAGTGGGATTGTAATGCAGCCCAGGGTCACCACATTGTGGGGGCCCTGGGGGTAGTGCTGTGGTGTGTCTGTGTCTTGCTGTGTCAGTTGCTGTTCCTACGTGCTTGTGTGACATGTGTGATTTGTGCTCCCTCTCATCTGACAATGCCTGATTGCCCACATAGGGGATTTGGATCCATGAGTTACCTTTGTGTGGCACTGTATGCACATCTGTGTAATTGGTATTCAGGCCTCCTCATGTGTTGTGTGGTTGCCTGGGGACACTGGCACCCCCCTCACCTGTTGTGTTTGATGTGCAGTGTGGGTCTGCCTGTTTGTGTTTGTGCATCTGCACCACTGCATTGGCATATCTTAGGTGTGCCATTGGCTGTATGTTGTTTGGTGGGTTTCCCCTGCTGTCCCTGGGACTCCTAGGTCATCGGTCAGCACAATGATCATGGTTTGTGTGTCCCATTGCTGCCATGGTATGGTATCTGTTCACCTCACATCTACAGTCTCCACAGGGTATCTGCATTTGTGTGCCCATTGGTGCAAATATGTGGGTCTGCATTCTGATGGTCACTTCTGTCATTGTGTCATTGATGAATGTTGACTGTGTCAGCCCCCATGGGTGTTGTTTGTCTGCACATGGCCAAAGGTATGTCTTATTTGCACTGCAGTATTTGCCTCCCCCAATCTATGTTGCAATGGGACACATGCACTACTTTGCCACTGATGTGTTTTATGTTCTGTGACCAGGAATCATCCATGCAGTTTGGCAGTTGCAGCTTTTTCTTTGTCAACACTTACATTTTGGTCACTGTGATGATGGGGTTTGGACCCCATTGCCACAATGTTCAAAATGTGCTTCAGCTATGGACCCCACACTTACCTTTTGGTCACTGTGATGATGGGGGTTTGGACCCCATTGCCACAATGTTCAAAATGTGCTTCAGCTATGGACCCCACACTTACCTTTTGGTCACTGTGATGATGGGGGTTTGGACCCCATTGCCACAATGTTCAAAATGTGCTTCAGCTATGGACCCCACACTTACCTTTTGGTCACTGTGATGATGGGGGTTTGGACCCCATTGCCACAATGTTCAAAATGTGCTTCAGCTATGGACCCCACACTTACCTTTTGGTCACTGTGATGATGGGGTTTGGACCCCATTGCCACAATGTTCAAAATGTGCTTCAGCTATGGACCCCACACTTACCTTTTGGTCACTGTGATGATGGGGGTTTGGACCCCATTGCCACAATGTTCAAAATGTGCTTCAGCTATGGACCCCACACTTACCTTTTGGTCACTGTGATGATGGGGGTTTGGACCCCATTGCCACAATGGTCATGGCCTGCTTGCATTGTGGGGGCCACACACATATATGTGTGGCACATGTGATAGGGGTCACATTGTATGTTCAAAGTCATGTTCAGTGTTGTAGGCATTTGACACAGTCTACACACGCTTGTCATGGTGTTGGGGGATGTCTTTTCTTGCATTCCCTAGGTTGTGGTGTGCTGGTTGTGTCATGCATTGTCCATCCTATGAGTGGGGGTGGTGTTGGTGGTAGGCATCCAGCCCCCATGGGTAGAGGTGGTAGTAGTGGTAGGCATCCAGCCCCCATGGCTAGAGGTGGTAGTAGTGGTAGGCATCCAGCCCCCTGGCTAAGGGTGGTAGTAGTGGTGGGCATCTGGCACCCCTGGCTAAGGGTGGTAGTAGTGGTAGGCATCCAGCCCCCTCGGTAAGGGTGGTAGTTGTGGTAGGCATCCAGCCCCCTGGCTAAGGGTGGTAGTAGTGGTAGGCATCCAGCCCCCTGGGTAAGGGTGGTAGTGGTGGTGGGCATCTGGCACCCCCTGGCTAAGGGTGGTAGTAGTGGTAGGCATCCAGCCCCCTGGCTTAGGGTGGTAGTAGTGGTAGGCATCCAGCCCCCTGGGTAAGGGTGGTAGTGGTGGTGGGCATCTGGCACCCCCTGGCTAAGGGTGGTAGTAGTGGTAGGCATCTGGCACCCCCATGGCTAAGGGTGGTAGTAGTGGTAGGCATCCAGCCCCCTGGCTAAGGGTGGTAGTAGTGGTAGGCATCCAGCCCCCCTGGGTAAGGGTGGTAGTAGTGGTGGGCATCTGGCACCCCCATGGCTAAGGGTGGTAGTAGTGGTAGGCATCCAGCCCCCTGGCTAAGGGTGGTAGTAGTGGTAGGCATCCAGCCCCCCTGGCTAAGGGTGGTAGTAGTGGTGGGCATCTGGCACCCCCTGGCTAAGGGTGGTAGTAGTGGTAGGCATCCAGCCCCCTGGCTAAGGGTGGTAGTAGTGGTAGGCATCCAGCCCCCTGGGTAAGGGTGGTAGTAGTGGTAGGCATCTGGCACCCCCTGGCTAAGGGTGGTAGTAGTGGTGAGGCATCCAGCCCCCTGGCTAAGGGTGGTAGTAGTGGTAGGCATCTGGCACCCCCATGGCTAAGGGTGGTAGTAGTGGTAGGCATCCAGCCCCCCTGGCTAAGGGTGGTAGTGGTGGTGGGCATCCAGCACCCCTGGCTAAGGGTGGTAGTAGTGGTAGGCATCTGGCACCCCCATGGCTAAGGGTGGTAGTAGTGGTAGGCATCCAGCCCCCTGGCTAAGGGTGGTAGTAGTGGTAGGCATCCAGCCCCCTGGCTAAGGGTGGTAGTAGTGGTGGGCATCTGGCACCCCCTGGCTAAGGGTGGTAGTAGTGGTAGGCATCCAGCCCCCTGGGTAAGGGTGGTAGTAGTGGTGGGCATCTGGCACCCCCATGGCTAAGGGTGGTAGTAGTGGTAGGCATCCAGCCCCCTGGCTAAGGGTGGTAGTAGTGGTAGGCATCCAGCCCCCTGGGTAAGGGTGGTAGTAGTGGTGGGCATCTGGCACCCCCTGGCTAAGGGTGGTAGTAGTGGTAGGCATCCAGCCCCCTGGCTAAGGGTGGTAGTAGTGGTAGGCATCCAGCCCCCTGGGCTAAGGGTGGTAGTGGTGGTGGGCATCTGGCACCCCCTGGCTAAGGGTGGTAGTAGTGGTAGGCATCCAGCCCCCTGGCTAAGGGTGGTAGTAGTGGTAGGCATCCAGCCCCCTGGGTAAGGGTGGTAGTGGTGGTGGGCATCTGGCACCCCCTGGCTAAGGGTGGTAGTAGTGGTAGGCATCCAGCCCCCTGGCTTAGGGTGGTAGTAGTGGTAGGCATCCAGCCCCCTGGGTAAGGGTGGTAGTGGTGGTGGGCATCTGGCACCCCCTGGCTAAGGGTGGTAGTAGTGGTAGGCATCTGGCACCCCCATGGCTAAGGGTGGTAGTAGTGGTAGGCATCCAGCCCCCTGGCTAAGGGTGGTAGTAGTGGTAGGCATCCAGCCCCCTGGCTAAGGGTGGTAGTAGTGGTAGGCATCTGGCACCCCCATGGCTAAGGGTGGTAGTAGTGGTAGGCATCCAGCCCCCTGGCTAAGGGTGGTAGTAGTGGTAGGCATCTGGCACCCCCTGGCTAAGGGTGGTAGTAGTGGTAGGCATCCAGCCCCCTGGCTAAGGGTGGTAGTTGTGGTGGGCATCCAGCCCCCTGGGTAAGGGTGGTAGTAGTGGTAGGCATCCGGCCCCCCTGGCTAAGGGTGGTAGTAGTGGTGGGCATCTGGCACCCCCTGGCTAAGGGTGGTAGTAGTGGTGGGCATCCAGCCCCCTGGGTAAGGGTGGTAGTGGTGGTGGGCATCTGGCACCCCCTGGCTAAGGGTGGTAGTAGTGGTAGGCATCCAGCCCCCCTGGGTAGGGGTGGTAGTGGTGGTGCGCATCCAGGCCCCTGTGTGCATATGTGGCATTGGTGATGGGCATCCCGCCCCTATGGTGCTGCTGTTGCTGGTGTAAGTAAATTCTGCATCCCTCTGTGTGTGTGTGTGATGTGTCGTGTACGTGTTGTATGTGTTTTGTGGTTGGTGTCTGACTTACCTTCTGCGCTGTACGCGTCCGTGCCTGTTCCGGTAGTAAATGTAGAATATTGGTAGGATCGGAACGAAGGGATTCATGGTTGGTTCGTCTCGTTCGTCTTTCTCGTTGCTTCGCGTCGTCCTCGTCGCTGGCGTGTTCGCCTCGTAGCCGTGGATCGTGTTGTGGCGCGAATCGGAGCTTATGTGCGCCTCTCCCGGATGCTTTGACGTGCCGTGCGTAGCGACGGGTTCGGCGCGTACGGAAGCGCATCGTACTTGTTCGGCCGGACGGGGCTGCATTTTCCCTTCCGTGCGACTCGATTCTGCGTTTCCGGATTCGCCTCGGTCGGAGAACAGGACCTGGATTGGGTGAGTACGACTCGGCCGGATTCTGTGCTGTTGTGCGCATCGTACTTACTCGTTCGGGATGATGTACGGATCGGTCGGGAAACAGGCATTCGCATGGCATTTTTCCCGACCGAATGGTATTGGGTGCGCCTCCGACCGAGATCGGAATCGGCCCTTAATATTTATTATTAGAATTACATAATTATACATGTTATATACAATGTTTAAGAAAATATGTACTAAATGCAATAAATGTTTAAAAAATGTATACATATTATAAAAATGTTTCTCTTAAATAAATCCATGTAATAATTAATATTATTTATAATTTATATATAAATAATATTAATTAAAAAGTATTATTATATGTTAAAAAATGTAATACAATATCAACAACTGTTTGTATTAAAAACATATGAAAACAAATATATTATTAAAAATGTACAGTATATGTAACAATATAATAAATGTTCACAATACAAAAAAATGTACAACTTTATGAAAAATATTATTTTTAAACAAATGTTTAAAAAGCAATGTAAAACTAAATTTGTTCATGTTACAAAATGTACATTCCTGTATTAAAAAGTTTAGCACTGTTTAAAACATTTTTTTGCAAAATTATTATATATAAAAGTATACATATGTACCAAATATATAGGGCCGATTCTGATGCGGGTTGGAAAAGCTTCCGGCCGAATCGGTTGGGAAATGGTGTCCGACCCACTCGGATCGGGAAAGTCCGACCGGCGGAGTAGGATGCATCCGGATGCTTCCAGATACGATTTGGTTGAACTCCCATTGACTTCAATGGGAACATTTGTTCCTAACCGCATCAGAATTGGGCCTCGGTTGGGAAGACACGTTCCCGATCCGATTTGGATTGAGCAAATGCTGTTAGGAGGCCTTCCTAACCGCATCAGAATCAGGCCCTCGGTCGGGAAGCTTTCCAACCCGCATCAGAATCGGGCCCTTAATGTCTGAAAAATAAAGATTGTATTTATTTTCTCTATGTGTAACAATTTATATTATATGCACTTAATAAAAGAAATTGTATTTTTCAATACTATGGGGCCGATTCTGATCTCGGGCGGATTGCCACCGAACGGGATTCGCCCGGAAAAATACGAGCCGTGCGCGTTTTTCCGACCGACTCGTACAGCTGTCCGAACAAGCTAGTACGATGCGAGCGTACTGCGATGTTTTCAACCGACTCGTTTCGGATCCCAACCGCACCGACCGACTTCGTCCGGACACGAATCGCACCACGCAATGGATACGTTCTCTGACCGAGCGAGTACGATGGAGGCGTCGGACAGCCGGATCGAGTCGGAGCGTCCGGCTCGAAAAGCTCCCGGAGCCGGACTTGGGGGGTCCACGTCGGACCCCCTGCACTTGTGAGCGTGCGAGGCAAACACAGGGGGGACCCAAGGGTCCCCCTAAGCATGCATGCACGGTCGCCCCGACGCGTACACACTTTAGGGGGCCCACTTGTTTGCGTCGTACCCATTGAGTCAATGGGAGCCCATGTACGCGTTGTACGACCGGCTCCCATTGACTTCAGTGGGAGTCCGACCGAATCGAGTCCGGCAGCAGGCGGCCGCATCGTACTCGCTTGGTCGGACTGTAGGAGTCCGGCTCGGTCGGAAATCTCTCCGGATCCGGCTCGGTTGGAGAGTTTTCCGACCCAGATCGGAATCGGCCCCTATATGTTTGACAATAAAGAAACATATCAATTCAAACATTACATGTCTCATTATTTATTTATTAATTTAATATTGTTTCATTTTGTATTAAAAAATTTATTTTAAACCAATATACTGTATAAAATAATATGTCTTTAATAAATATATATATATTTTTTAATCATTTTAACCTATGTTATTATTTATACACATTCCCACTACACACTATATTAATTTATTTAGTTTATAAAACTATCAACATATATAATTTACTATTCCCACTACAATTTGTATTAAGTCAGGAAGGTGCTGGACACTAAAGACATTGAATTTACTATTCCCACTCCAATTAGTATTAAATCAGGGAAGGTGCTGGACACTAAACATATATAATTTACTATTCCCACTCCAGTTAGTATTAAATCAGGGAAAGTGCTGGACACTATAGATATATAATTAACTATTCCCACTCCAGTTAGTATTAAATCAGGGTAGGTGCTGGACACTAAGGGGCCGATTCCGATCTCGGCCGGTAGGGCTCCGAATCGGATTCGGCTTAACCGGATCCGATTCGGAGCCCTATTTCCCGACCGATCCGTACGCGCGTCCGGGCGAGCGAGTACGATGCGTATTCGCCGACCGACTCGTCCGGGCGTCCCGACCGCTCCGACCGACTCGATCCCGGGTCGAACCGCACCGACCGACTCGCCACGGACACGACTCGCACCGCGCAATGGAGACGTTCCCGGCCGGGTAAGTACGATGCGCGCCGCGAGCAGTCCGACCGAGCCGCGCACTCCGGCTCGAAAGAGCTGTCGGAGCCGTACTTTGGGGGTCCGTGTCGGACCCCCTGTACGCATAGCCGTGCGAAGTCGAACACAGGGGGGACCCATGGGTCCCCCCCTACCTGTGCGTGTACGGCGCGAATCGCTCGCCGCGGCGTACACGCTGTAGGGGGCGCACTTGTCCGCATCGCACCCATTGAGTCAATGGGAGCCCGCGTACGCGTTGTGCGACAGGCTCCCATTGACTTCAATGGGAGTCCGACCGACTCGAGTCCGATGGCATACGTGCGCGTCGTACTCGTTCGGTCCGGACTGCACGCGGTCCGATTCGGTCGGAAATCTCTCCGGGTCCGGCTCGGTCAGAGAGATTTCCGGCCCGAATCGGAATCGGCCCCTAAACCTATATTATTTACTATTCCCACTCCACTTAGTATTAAATCAGGGAAGGTGCTGGACACTAAACATATATAATTTACTGTTCCCACTCCAGTTAGAATTAAATCAAAGAAGGTGCTGGACACTAAACATATATAATTTACTATTCCAACTCCAGTTAGTATTAAATCAGGGGAGATGCTGGACACTAAAGATATATAATTAACTATTGCCACTCCAATTAATATTAAATCAGGGTAGGTGCTGGACACAAAACATATATAATTTACTATTCCCACTCCACTAACTATTAAATCAGGGAAGGTGTTGGACACTAAACATATATAATTTATTATTCCCACTCCAGTTAGTATTAAATCAGGGAAGGTGCTGGACACTAAACATATATAATTTGCTATTCCAACACCAGTTAGTATTAAATCAGGGAAGGTGCTGGACACTAAACATATATAATTTACTATTCCCACTCCAGTTAGTATTAAATCAGGGAAGGTGCTGGACACTAAAGATATATAATTTACTATTCCCACTCCAGTTAGTATTAAATCAGGGAATGTGCTGGACAATAAACATATATAATTTACTATTCCCACTCCAATTACTATTAAATCAGGGAAGGAGCTGGACACTAAAGATATATAATTAACTATTTCCACTCCAATTATTATTACATCAGGGAAGGTGCTGTACATTAAACATATTTTAATTTATATTCACAATTATAAAGTCTTACAATATGTAAATCAGTTAATAAGAATCCAATTTATAAATCATTTTGATAAAAAATAAAAAAATTAAATTATTATAATGTATTAAAAATTTAAAAATACTATATTTTCCATATAAATTAAATTTCTTAATAATTATGAAACATAAAACATAATTTATATATAATTTTAAAACCTAATTCTGATTTTTTTTTATATTTGGAAATTATTAAAAGTGTTTAACTATTATTTGCAATTTCACATATACAATTATTTAAAAACACAAATAATATCTCTTAATTATTAAAATTAGTAAAATTTTAAATTTTAAAATATTTCAAATTTATAATACAATCATTTTGAAAACAAAATAATAAAAGTATCCCTATCAACACAAAAATAAAAAATAAAATATATTTCATATAAAAATTTCATTTTAACATTTTTAATTATTTAACAAAAAATATACTAAATTCGAACCTTTATTCAAAATAAACACAACATACTCCTAAAAACATTTTTTTCAAATTTTTAAATAATTTTTTAATTTATTAAATATTAAAAATATTTTAAGACACTCCCCACCCTTATACCCTATAAACCCAACATCCCGCTCCTAAAACAACATTTTAAAATTAAATGTACAAATTTTTCAAAATTTTAATAACATTTATTTAAAACACTCCCCACCCTTATCCCCTATAAACCCAACATCCCGCTCCTAAAACAACAATTTTAAATTAAATTTATAAATTAAAAAAATATATATTTTGAAAACTACTTTTTTAAAACACTTCCCACCCTTATCCCCTATAAACCCAACATCCCGCTCCTAAAACAACAATTTAAAATTAAATTTATAAATTTTTAATTTTTTAAAAATTTTAAAACTACTTTTTTAAAACACTCCCCACCCTTATCCCCTAAAAACCCAACATCCCGCTCCTAAAAATTAAAATACAATTTAAAATTTTTATAACATTGATTACCTAATATTATAACAAAAACAAACATATAACGAAAAAAATTACTATACTGATATTTTAACATAACGATATTTTAAGTCAATATTTCATACATTGATATTTTTTAGAACAGAAAAAAATCGATATTTTTACATCGATATACTTAACATTGATATTTAATTCTGTCGATATTCTAAACTCGATATTAAAGCATGTCGATATAAAAAAGTCGATATTATGTCCACTTACCCTCCCCACAGATATGGGTTCTCTGCTTATGGTCTAAATGCCACAAGGAAAGAGAAGGGGAGACCCTCGGGAGGTTTAGTAATTTGGGTTAAAACTGCTCTTGGGTCAAAAGTTAAGTTGGTCCACGTAGATTCCCTAGATATTTTAGCTGTAGTTCTGGCACTTTATAGTGGCCTGAAAATTTGGATTTTTTATGTTTATAACAGAGTTGCTCGGGGTTCTGAGGTAACTAATACAATTCGATTTTTAGACCATGCCTCGTCTGATCTCTCAGACAAAGTTCCAGTACTGGTAGTGTGAGGATGTGGCAACGCCGGGTGCCCCAGATCCCTCCCTTCCTTACATATGGTACTCTTAGGCTTCTTGGTTGTAGGATCATTTATTGATATACTCTTTTCTCAGCCTGGGGTTTGAATAGTTTGTCCTTGACATGGGTAAGGGGGTCAAGGTCAGTCAAGAACACAATCAGGGGTGGAGAAGAAGATGAAACGAGAAGAGTAATGGCTGATGTCGTCCTCCTTTGCCTTGTCCCGGGGTTTTCCTTTCACCGTCGAGGTGTCTACTCAGGAGGGAACAGAAACCATAAAAAAAAGAAACAAGGTCAGGCTGCTGTCCTCATGATTTTGAGGGTGGTTTTGTGCTCCCTTCACCAGTGCCCTATCACCGTGGGGTGCCTAAGTGCGGGGAGTATTAGTGTATCAAGGCGGTGTGGCCTGCAAGCCCGCCCACCAACCCTTAAGAGAAAATAAGCTTGCGTTGGGCACTTGCATGAGCCCGTGACCCTCCAGGGCCATGGTGAGGGGAGTCCCAGCCTCCGTTTCTCTCCTTGGAGTACTGGTCTCTTGCTCGATGCTCTGAGAGCGGTCTCTGGCTCCATGATCCTCCTCCTCTCGCGGCAGAATGTCCAGCAGTGCCGGTGTCTCTGCTTCCTCTTGTAACGTGCAGGTCATGTCCCTCTTTCGCTCTTCTGGGTCGATCCTTTCTCGCGGCTCCTTCTCCTCTCGCCTTCATATCGGCATTTTGCAGTGTTCCAGTGTTCCAGTGTTCCAGTGTTCCTGGTCTCGCTCACTCATTCCGGGGCGGAATGTAAGCAGGTATTGGCTAGGATCCAGGACTGGATTTCAGAATCCCACATCCTGAGCGACTACCAACCAGGCTTTTGTGCCTATATTAGCACACTGGACCAGGTTTTTCGTTTCCTGTGTATCTACTGGAGGGAGGTTGTCATTAACCCTTAGGGACCGGCCGGAATTTCCCCGCGGTGCGGGAAAATTCCACGCGTGCACAGATCGGACGGCTCCCGGCCGTCCGACACACACGCCCACCATGACGGCGGACGGCCGGGGGCCGTCCGATGCATGGAAGGGGTTAAAGGTGGAAAGTTATATGTGGACTTTGTTGACTTACAGACTGCGTTTGACTTGGTACCCCGAGCCAAAGTTTGGAGAGTGGTGAAAGAGATGGGTCTACCTCGCAACCTTTTAGATATTTTAATTCGATTGTACTCATCAAACACAGCCAAGTCAGGTGGGGGGGAGAATATTCAACTCACAGAGCAAATTCCAATACAACTTGGAGTGAGACAGGGATGTGTCCTAGCGCCCACCCTATTTTCACTTTCATCAATGTGGTGGTAGATTTCCTAGATAGGGATGGGTGTGATGCCCCTAAAGTAGGTGAGAGAAGAGTACCTGCAGTTCTCTTTGCCGACGATACTCTACTAATTTCTAAATCCCCACAAGGCCTCCAACAACTATTGAATGATTTTATACGGTTCTGCAACGAGCAGGGTTTGGTATTAAATGAGGCCAAAACAAAATACATGATTTTCTTTGAGGGATTGTAAAACCACTCAAAAGATGTATGTATGTACGAAGAAGTATCCTAGAGCAAGTATCTGTTTTTGACTATATGGGCATCCGCCTAAAACCTAACCTAAACTGGGCTCCCCACATTGATAAAGTTCATCTGTCGCTTACCCAGCAGACTGCTCACATAAGCAAAATTCATAAAAGTACTGTGTCCAGGAAAGTGGCCCAGCACTAGAAATGCATAATATTAAAGCCCTGGGGGGGGCACTTTATGGGGCAGAACTTTGGGGTAGTGGGAATATGAATTGTCTTACTATCATAGAAAATCATTTCTTAAGATCTCTTTTAAACCTACCCACTAGTACCCCTCTGACCCCATTGTATCTAGATTTGGCCCAAAGACAACTGGCCCGTAAGTTGGACTACAAACTATGAATGTTTTGGCATCGCTTGCGGTCCGTTGAAGAGCTAGCCCCCTATCGAGCGGTGATGACTAGCCTTCTGAAACAGCCTCAGGTAACCTCCATCCCATGGTTTAGCTTCTTGAGAGATCTACTTAGGAGGCTAGGGATGGAGGCGTATTGGTTTAATCCTGAAAGGCTGTCGCTAATACCAAAGTCCAGGGTCAAAGCGATCTATTGGGAAACAATAGTGGAGAAGGAGATGGCCAAATCGGTGGGTAATTTGAGTCAGGATTTTATGAATTTAAAATTTGCTCCTATTTATGAGGACACTATCGATGAAATTGTTCCTCCTTTGGCACGTACATTATTTATACAATTTCGATATAAGACTATACCCACCAAACTGTTTTGTAATAAGTGGCGCCGAAATGTTTCCTCTGATGACCTTTGTCCATCTTGTAAAGCCAGTTCAGAATCTATACTTCGCTTGTTATTTTTCTGTCCCCACTGTAAGATTTTAAGGGGCAAGTGGATTATTCCTTTGTGTAAACAAATTGGTCCTGGGCATTATCTTGAGGTTCTGAGAATTTTATCTACCGATACCCGCAGGGTAATAGTTTTTGGCTTGGCCCAATATTGGCATGCACTATGGATTAAACGCTCTAAATGTATTGTATGAATTGCTTTTTTGTATCTCTTAAATTGTATTTATGGAAGCCTCATCCTCTTTTAATAATGGCTTTTATTTTTTTATATTGTCTTAACTTGTGTTGTGCTATGTACTTTTTAAGATCATTGTGATCAAACTAAAGTTATATATGATGATGTTGTCAGGGAGCTCTAGGAACCTACCAGATGGTAAAAAATGACAAACCCTTTTCAATGCTAGACACTTCAGTTGTGCAGTGATGTTAGTGAGTGGTAGTCGGGTGGTGGTTATCAAGCGGTTGCTTAGGGGTATAAATGTTAGGTTGCTATATCCTCCTAGGGATGCATTGCTAAAAAATTGGTAGAGTAGTATCTACCTAGGCTAAATCATTGCTGTGCTTTGTTCTGGAAAATGTATGAATTCTAAGAGGCTGTTTATAAAAATAAATGAACAAAATGTGATTGTCTATTTAAATCTACTTGGATTTAGAAATAGTTCCAGTAGAATTTAGGAAAATATGTAATTAGTGATTGGAGATGGAAAATTATTAATAGCAATGACTTATTGGTACTCGATATTATGTAGATATGATGAAATGTATTGAATATGTAATTGTATTTAGGTTATTCTATGATGTCAGATTTTTTCAAAGAAAATTACATTAATGTCTGAAATAAAATTTGGTTTTCATACATGTTCCAATAGAGAAGTGAACTGTAATGTAATCTATTTTTTCTAATGATATATATTTCTTGCATGGTGTGGGCATCTGGAAACAGCATGTAGACATTGTCTTGGCATATCCTGAGTACTCTCTTTCTCTTTTGGTGTTGAGGATGCTGTATACTTCTGTCGTCTATAAATGGAGATGCAAATAATTTTTTTATGTATAACCTAATACTTACCAGAAGTACAAATAATAAAAAATTACAAATATTAGGCAATATAGCTTAACATTGTTTTAAAACTAATGTCATATTAAGAATATAAAAAGTGATATAAAAGTAGTACAGACAAATAACTAAATTATATTCAACATTCATTTTTACTAACTTTGAAAGTTATGAACTATTTTTGTCATAAACTACATCAAAAGAATCTAATTTTGTTTTTTTAAATATATCATTTGATTTTAACGTTTCAAAATAAATAGTATAAGAAAATAAACATTGAAATTTGTTATTTATATTATATGTATTCATACACCATTATTTGATGGACGCAATGCAATGCACTATAACACTCGCAGATAACAGACATATCAAAGATGGACATCATAAATGTTTTTCTTATTTTTTTAAAAGGCCTATATGCTATTAGAACTTGTAAAACGTAACTACTACTAATAGTTGCAAACTTCTTAATCATTATGAATTATAATATAAATAGATTTTTTTTAAGTTTCACATATAGAATGGGGGCACTAACAATGGTGAATTACTGTCGGAATTCCAGATGAGGGTAAGGGGTGTCCCGCTACACCTGCCATACGTGCTCTGCGCTGTTTGCTGTATATGGGGGAAGGTAATTAAGAAAGTGCTGAGAAGCTCCCCGTATGCGCCGGAGATGGCCATCTAAAGCATAGGAGCATTTGCCAATATAACTTGAACAATGTCGGTGTCGAGGTGGAAAAGGCATGTTGCTTAACTCTTGCAGGCATGTACCCTAATGATAGGTTTATCAAGTTTGAGGACGTGCATATGTCCTTCGGTGTTCTATACGCACGGTTGGCACATGCGGCTTAAGGGCATTTGGACCTCTTTCCCAGAGGCTCCACCAATCACACACATGCTGGTCACGCTATTGCTTCTTCCACGGTGCAGACCCTTTAGCTGAAATTTATATAAAGCGCTGAGATCTGATAGGCCTGCTGCAACCTTACGGGCTTATAAGTGGCACACATATCTTAAGGGTGACCTCACTGACAAGGAATGGAAGCAGGTATACAAAGAGGTTCCACTGGTATCTACAATTGTACGCTTTATACTGGTACAGTATAATAACATACACATGACTTACCTCACACCGGCTAAGTTGTACAAAATTTACCCTGACACATCTGACCACTGTGTCCTCCACATGACCTGGCACTGCCCGGTCTTATCTACTTACTCGGAGGAGATTGCACCAAAAAATAGGACGCTATGTTAAGGGTGGTTCCACACCGACTATAAAAACATATCTACTCAACCTTCTACCACCGAGAGCGAAATAAAGCACATGCGTACAAAGGGGCATATTATCAACGGCCAGCGATAATTATCGCTGGCCGTGCTTAGCGATAGATATCTTATCGCTGGCTATCTCCGGAAATTATCGCCCTGGTAGCGCGTTATTAACAACACGCTTCTCCAGGGCGATAAAATTCCAGAGATAGCGAGGTTATCGCCGATTTGCAGGGAACATCGCTGGTTTTCCAGCGATGTTCCCTGCAAAACGGCGATACTTCTGCTGATACGACCCTGTGGTCGTATCAGCACAATCCACCCCTATGTTAGGGATGGCTAAGTCGGGATAATAGCAGACATTAGATTTTGGCGAAAACGGACGTTTTCGCCAAAATCTAACGTCTGCTATCATCCTGTGGGCTGCCTTGTAAATATCGCGATGTGCACATCGGCGATATTTACAACGTAGCCCATCTGGGGTACGCCCAGTAACGCCCACCTTGCATCTCATTAGAGATGCAGGATGGGCGTTATGGAAAAGGGCGATAGGGCAAGGATTCACGCGATAGCGTGACCTTGCTAATACAGCGATAAAATTATCGCCGCTTTTCGTCTGAAAACAGACGCTAAAGCGGCGATAATTTTTGATCGCCGGCTTGTTAATATGCCCCAAAGTTTTTTAAACTAAGCACAATATTACTAAGTGCCACTTAGCAATCCACTGCTGAGCCATAGATCAGTACCCATAGCAGCCTGGGTATGAGACATGTTAGAATGGTCAGGGGATGAAGAATCCCATTTGAGAAAGGTAAGACGGGATGATATATTGCAGGAAGACTTGATGACTTGGCCTGCTATTGTGCAGGGTCTTACTGATCTTCCAGGGACCAGGCCTCCCTGAAAAGACTGCGGAAATTGATGGGAGGGAGGGGACCCGTAAGAGAAAGCACTAGGTTGAAACATATCAGGCATATATGTATTGCCTCACTCCTGCAATGACTTCCTAGAGGGGAAAAACACATTATATTTATCTGAGGGGGGACATAACAGACGGGTTTGGCTGATAACGGTGGCTGTGAAAACGCAGAGGGCAGGCACAGGTAACATCTGATATATTCACACCTGAGACCATGGATGACAAGTGACACATTGAGATCTAAGGAAGTGAAAACCTATGTAACACACCTCAGCACAGTTATTGGTATAGGAATGCCAGAATACGCTACGGACTTGTTGGAGGGGAAATGTACAAACTATGGCCAGGTTCATAGTTGTTGTATTGGTGCACTTTCTTGCTTGCATGTATACTGACAGACATCTAATAAAGGAAGTTTAAAGAAGTTTCACATATAAAAATAATTTAGGTCAGATATTTTATTTACCTCTCTACAACATAAAAATGTACTCTAAAATAGTGTTATTAATATTGAAGGTCCAACATAATTAATTTAAGTATTTAGGAATATATGTTCAGTCTTATCTAAATTATAATATTTTTTATTGTTCTTAAAAAGAAATGTTAGCTAAAGTTTAATTTTTGCCATGAAACCACTGTTATCAGATATGTGGTTTACTTAGACATCCTATATGTACAATAATATACATTGCAAAAAGTGTGGGTGCTCTTAGAGTCGGTGGAGGGGGGTTGTTATTAGGAGCACAGTATACACATCAGGTGTCACTTGGGCGATGTCTGGCTGGTTTCTGCGCACTGCCTTCAGTGCTGGGCAATCGAATCTTCATAGACTTGGTCTGCCAGAGGTAAGGGTAACCCTTGCCAATTGTACATCAAGCAGATAGTGACTTCAGGAAGGAGCCCTAAGGAGGAAAAGCTACAGAGGCAAAAAACCCCTGTAGTTGGCATAGATGGGCTCTGGAATCTTGAAGCGGGATGACCAGGCCACAGTTCCAGGACTTGAAGAACTGAAGAAGTAGGGAAGGTGACTAAGACTAGGAGAGCAGACATGAAGAGACTGCGCAAGGAGGAAAAGGAAATGAAGACTGGCACCAATCAGGAGATGACCCCCCCACGAAAAGAGTCAGGAGCAAGGAATACAAAGAAATCGACTACTCAAAGTGTTGCGATGAAAGGAGCATATGGATTTCATCTCTGTTATAGAAAAAATAGCAGGAAGTAACATCAAAAACAAGTGTCACCATCTTGGACTGAGAAAAAGGCCTTTGAACATAGTGATATTGTCACCATAATGGAATGGGGAGTTTAGGTGTTTCCAGTATGATTGGTACCAGGAGAAAAGCTGGAAGGATAGGCAAGATGAAGACACTGTTGGCGTCCCAATAGCCTGGGCCCCCATGGAGAGGAGTATCACAGGACACAATTGCACCAGCAGGCCAGCTGTGGTAGGGTAAGTTTATAGTGTGACACTCCACCGGTACCTCCAGCACTTGCCAAAGGCGCATCTCGCCCACTCAGAAAAAGGGACTGGTACTGGGCGGGACGCCAGCAGGAATGCAACAATATCCTCAAAATAGAGCCAGGCCTCTCTGGGAATTGCCTAAATAAGCACCTTACTAATACTGGGGCATTAACTGAGGAAGCATCCTCCCAGGACCGTTCACAAGGTGTATATCCCTTTATATGAATCAAAAACAGTAGTCTTTATCTAGAAATATGAGAGTTACAAATTTCTTTCACTTCAAACTTAGGTTCATTGTCCACCAAAGCAGGTTGAGGCATGGGAAAAAGATGTTGAAAAGGATGTGTTTGGTAGGGTTTAAACTGGGAGGAATGGAATACAGGATGATTCTTCCAGTTCAGTAGTAGTTGAATCTTAAAGGCAACGGGATTAATGGTTTGGAGACTCTTGAAAGGCACGTAGAACTGGGGTTTAAAATGTTAAAGGAGAGATGAGAATCAGAACTTTAGACAACAGCCATATTTTATCTCCTACTTTATAATCAGGACACGATTAATATAGCCATCAGCATAAACTTCATTATCTTCTTAGACTGTTTAATGTTCAGAAAAACTTTGCATCTAACCACTTGTAACTGTCTGATAAAGGCAGCAGCTGCCGGAACCTATACAGATCCAGGGAGTTACAACAGGTTGTAGTTGTTATTATCGTCGCACTTCTTGTGTCAAGTGCATCAATTGTAAGAAAATATCAGAATATATCAAATTGGTGTTATATTGGTACAGAATGCATCCTACTACCCTAGATGCATAAAACACATTAGTACGAGTACTTCTGTGTAAACATGAAGAATGGTGGTACCAAAGCACTCTCTAAAACAGTCAAAGGGAACATTTTCAAGACTTCGCATTACTTTGTATTCGCAAAACTATTGATTCTAAAATTGAAGACAGAAGCCAGATGGTTGTAGACCGTGACGTTTATTAAAACCAGGAAAAACAGCCATAAAGGATGTTCCCTTTGACTGTTTTAGAGAGTGCTTTGGTACCACCATTCTACAGATCCAGGGAGGCCAGAAGTAAACGCTCTAGGATGGAGACCATAAAGACAAAAAAAAGGTGAAGAACTTGGTGGGACTACAAACAGCATAGTTATAAGCAACTCCGTCAGGGCTAAAGAAGAAGACCTGTCGCTTTTAGTAGAATCACAAAAATATCGAAGATATTGTTCCAAACCCAGTTAAGGAGCTCTGTCTGGCTATTCGTCTGGGGATGAAAACAGAGGATAACGCCACATCAGTCTGAAGAGTTTTGCAGAAATAGCTCCAAAAGTGCAAAATAAACTGGGACCCTCGATCAAACACAATGACTTAGGGCAAACCATGCAAGCATAAAATGTCTTTCAAAACTATTTTTCCTTAGGTCTTGGCATAGGGAAACCTTTGGAGGGTAGTGAAATAAGCCATCTTAAAAAAGGACTCAACGGTGACCATGATTACTTGATATCATTCTGAAGGAGGCAGGGCCACAAAAAAATCAATAGAGTTTGTGTGCCAAGATTCAGGCAGTACTGTTAGGGGCTTCAAGAGACCTTGGGGTTGAAGGTTGGAAATGTTATTCTGAGCACAAACCGGACAAGAACCAACGTAAAACTCAGTTTCACCTTGAACGGACAGCCACCTGAATGAATGGAGTATAAGTTCCAAGGTAGATTTAACCCCTCTAGGTCCAACTACTGGGTAATTTCCTTAGGTTTCCTAATCTACAAACTTGTCCCATTAAGGGTTCCCATTCTTTGCCAGGCACCATAGAATAACCAGTCTGAACCCTTTTTAAAAAGGATTGCGTGATCCCAACTATCCTTTGTTGAGGAAGGATGAACTGATTGAAAATTGGTGGTGACTCAGGATATCTATCAAAGACGGCATCAGCTAGAGTGTTTTTAGAGCCAGGAGTAAAAGTGATAAAAAATCATATTGACTGAAAAAATAAGGCCAGCAGGCGTGTTGACTATTTCTGCACTGCATATTATGAAGAAACTGTAGACTGCGATGACCCATGCGGATTTCAAAAGCCTCCCAAGCCACCATCAAAAAGTGTCTCCATTCAGACATGGGGAGAGGATGTAGCCTAACAGCTAGAGCGGTCAACCTTGGAGCTGGGGAACCGGGTTCGAGTCTCGGTAGGGACGCTCAACATCCTGTGATTCTGGGCAAATCACTTAATCCCCGTGTCTAACAAAAAAATTAATGTGTCCTTCTGTAACACAACTGGTGCTCATGTAAAGTGCTCGGATACCTTTGGGTCTAGTTCACTCTATATAAAACTACCCCCAAAAAAGTGGCCAAAAGTTCCCTTTCCAAGACAGAATAATTGTTTTCAGAATCAGATGGGATAGATAAACAATAGAATGTTCCAAGCCATTAGCTTCCTGAAATTGCAAGATGACTGCACCAAGGACTCGATCTAAGGTAGGGGTGGGCGTAATTTGCGTAGTCGCGCTACGCAAAGCTCCGCGAAACGGTAAAAAATCTCCGCGAGCACGCAAAAGTTCAGCGAACACGCGGAATTGCTTGTTCCGCCTGTTCGCAATGCTTTTTTCCTGTTCGCGAACGCTGTTTGCATGCTCGGGGAGAAATATCTCGCGAACACGCATTTTGAATGCGCGAACAAGCAAAAAAGTCCGCGAAGCCGCGGATCGCGGAATTTTGGGTAATTCCGCGTACTCCGCGGAAAGCGAAATTACCCAAAGTCCGCAAATTCCACGAGCGGAACAGAATTTACCGCCCAGGCCTAATCTAAGGCATCAACCTGAAACATGAATTGATTTGTTGGCTCACGATGTCGAAAAACTGGGGCTTGTGTAAAAACATGTTTCAATTTGTTTTCGTCAGCCAGTGAGTCCCATAACTATTGTTCAGCATTTCCTTCTTTAGGATAGGAGGGATGTTGCTGGTCAGTTGGGTAAAGTTGTCTATGAACTGTTGATAGAAATTGGCAAACCAAAGGAAACACTGGGGGCCTTATTACTAGTTTGGCGGTCCTCCTGTCGGCCCAGCCACCGCCGCGCTGACTGGAGAACCGCCAAGCCTGTAGTGCGCCTGCCTGCCGGATTACGAGTGTAATTCATGGCGGGCGGGCGGTGCTGCGGCAGTCTAACAGTGGTGGTCTGTTAGGCTTATAGGAGAGCCTTAATGGCAGACCGCCACCGTGACAGCACCTGAAGCACGTTCCTGTAGGGTGTGGCATGCACCATGTTGTGCATGCCACACCGTGCAAGAACGGGGGTGCCATCCCAGGGGGTACAACATGGGCCCCCCTGCATGCACTCCCAGGCCCAGAATTGGCAGAGGACCCTGTTTGGGCCCCCTTCCTTGCAAGTCCGCCACTCTTTTCATGGCAGGCTCACCGCCATGAATTGGGTGTTGGACATTCAAATCAGAATATGCTCAGCTGTGCCGGCAAGGCACCGCCAGCATATTCCTGGTCATTTCCAAACCACCAGTGCAGCAGGATCCTTCTTCCCAGCGGAGCCGGCAGTCTCTTGGTGGTCTGCACGCCACACTCCTAATACGGCGGGAGGACCGCTAGTGTGGTGGTGGTCGGACCGCCACCATGAGTATGGTGGTCCTGTGGACCGCCACACTAGTCGTGGCCGGCATGACTCGCGGCTGGGGGGGCGGGCACAGGGGTGGGGTGGGGAGATGTGCAGGTCCCAGGTAGCACAATTAAAAACAAAAAATTTTAAAATACAAAATTACACACTTACCCTACTGCCGTGCCCGCAGCTGCGTCTCTGCTCCTTCTCTTGCTCTCTCCTCGTGACGTGGGACAGGAAGCCAGGAACAACAGCAAGGGTCCCTTGACCAATCACAATGCTGCAATGCAGCACTGCGATTGGTAAGCACCCAGGCTCCCCTGACCAATCAGAACCCTGTAATGCAGCATTAAAATTGTTTATGAGCTTCCTAGTTGGACGCTCAACCAGGGAATAGGAGCCGGGGCTTGTTCTCCATGCAGGCTGTAATGCAGCCTGCATGGAGAACTGGAAAAGTGCGCAAGACTGGTTTGGGCGGCCCGAGAGGGCCGACCAAACAGTCATTGCGCACTTAGGAGTGGGCAAACCACTCCTCCGCTGCCCTGCTCCGTGAGCAGAGCAGAGCAGAGCAGTCCCGTCCACCCACCCTCAAAGGAAGGAAACATAAAATGATAATAACTGGAAGTTATTATCATTTTATATTCCCTTTCCTTTCCACTGCTCAAAGCAGTGGGGCGACGCTACTCCGCCATAGCGGAGGAGCCGCCACTGCGCCACACTCATAATAAGGCCCTAAGTCTCTTTAATGTTGAAGAGGGTAGGCCAGTTAAAGATGGCAAAAATCTTTTGTGGATCCATAGATACTTCTGTGTGATTCAAGCGAAATCCCAGTTATTCTACTTCAAATTGGTCAAACATACATTTTTCAGGTTTGCAGAAGAGCTTGTTCTGACAAAGTCTGGCTAACAATTGACTGACATGTTGATGATGTAAAAGATGATGTTTGGAAAAGACTAAATCATCGTCAAGGTAAACTACGACATACTGATTAAGGATATCAGCAAAGATATGATTCATAAAGGCCTGCATGAGGAAACTTTTTCTCACTAACTGGTGATTTGCGAATATTACTCATCAGATTGAATGGGGTGATTGTATACGGTCAAGTGATGACCATGTAAGTAGTGTGACTGTGAGAATGGAAGATGTTTGCATCTTGGTTAAAAACATGGAGTTGTGAACATGTGATGTGCATTAGAAAACGGAAAGTAAGATCTTGAGATTATGAATGTGAATGAAATATCTTAGAAACATCCAGTTGGACATGTATTATAGTAGTTTGAATATTTTAAAAGATATGTAGGTGACATATAAAACAGTACCACTGGGGTGAGCAATGCACTGGGGTTTGAGGAATTTTGTTTTAAAAATTACCTCCAGTGTAATGTTTACCTTTGTAATAATTTACATAATTTATCCATGTGTTTTTTAGATACTGTGTACTCTGACCCTTTGAGGGAGATAGAACTATCCATATTGTCTTGAAGAAGGTGGTAACACATTGTCAATCCCACTGAAATGCGTCAACGTACGTTGTGTGCAGAATCTGCTTAACATTGTGATACCAGAGATGGGAATTTGATGATACATCAGGAATCCTGGTCAACTATTAGCGCAGATCAGCTTAATTAACATATCTTTGATGTCTTATTCACTTCTCCCTTATTATTACTATTCTATGTTTATTGTTTGGGTTTTGATTTTGTGCTGTAGTGTTTCATTTTTTAAATGAGATATTGCTTGAATTTTTGTGATGCGACCTTTTAATTCCTTACGTGAATTTGTTTTATATACTAATTGTTGATACACATTATATGTAGATTACACATCAACTGGCATAGTGTTTGTTAACGCATCATTAAAGCTTTGTGCAGTTTTTTCCTTTGTGGTACTTGTTTCGGTGATAGAAATCTTTTCATAGAGTATGTTTGATGGTTGACTAATTTGATACAGTTGTTGGGGGTAAACGTGGTGTAGCATAAAGGTTTCCCAAGGGGAGATTTTAATTTTACTGATTTAAATGGTGATCTGTTCCCTTGGTCTGTGGGGCCACTCTCATTTTTTGGAA
This sequence comes from Calotriton arnoldi, assembly GCA_963921515.1. Classification (NCBI taxonomy): domain Eukaryota; kingdom Metazoa; phylum Chordata; class Amphibia; order Caudata; family Salamandridae; genus Calotriton; species Calotriton arnoldi. The sequence continues at coordinate 29,611 of CAWUFW010018060.1, forward strand.
AGGCCTTTCCTTTAAAGCCACAGAAATATCCATCAGGCGGTCAGAAAATAAAAAGCATGGTGGTCATTAGTCCACAAGGGCGGTAGAATACATCCCACCACTGGTGGGCCAGAAGAGAAAACACACTGCCTGAGCATAAAAGACTCACATATTATTTAGTATATACCATAAATTTACATTGTTGCTTCTCTTGAGTTTGTCCAGTATCTTACTGCTTTACAAATATGGCAGTTGTACCATTCACCATATTAGAACAACAATGTAATAGTACCTAATTCGGATGTGTTGAATGGAATGTCTACCACTTTTCACAGATTGCCTGTATAAGTTGGAAACAATAACTCATGCAGTGTGCTGTATGATGTATATTTTAAGTGTATAGTGCAGAAAAGAGAACTCCCTTTTATTCATTATACCAAAAGGATATACTTACCTTCTCCTCATAGCTAATGATTAGAAAAAGGTGACAACCTCTTGATGATTGATGTAATGTATGTTTCTGAATTTTGATAACTGTAGAATATTTCCATCTAGCAATGCATTTTCTAACAATAGGCACCTTAAAAGATAGAATGTTTTGTGGGTCTATAGAAAGATTTGAAGTAGTGATGTTTTAAAAATTTGTTTATATTCATATTTGAGACAAAATATAAGGTACTTTTAATATGTTAGACATTTTTACATACTTTAAACCATTTTTAGGTAAAGTGATTATACAAGTAAAACGCTTATATTCACATGTGTTGTAGGTTTTTAATTCTCCAATATATATAGTTTTAGGAAATCCCAAAATTAATATCTCACAACATTGTTTAGGTTTAAATTACAACTTTTTATTAGGTACGTACTCAAGACATTTACAGTAACCACAATTCATTACTTAGTTCGAATGTATGTCTCACCAATACTCGTGCCTTTGAATGTCATATGTCTGAAAGTAAACATCCTAGTTTGCCACTTCGACATAGAACAACGTTTTATCATCTGAATCCTACAGTACTCTCAGAAAAGAGTAAGGGGGGACAGTGTCATCTGATCACTCCATCTACCATCTACAGACCACAGGTATCTTACAGCTCTCCTCCGCTCTTCCCTTCTGCTTCTTATACTGTACATCTGACTTTCTGCTCTCTAGGAAATACCTCGCTGCCTTGGGGTCAGTGAAGGCATATTTCTCATCACTCTGCACCCAAAGTCCTACAGGGTGCCACAACAAAGCCTGGCAGCCCTCTGTGTTTGGAGACCATACATGCAACCTTATCTCTCTGTCCTGGGGTTCCTAGTTCAACCACGACTTCTCCAGTATCGGGTTGTTTTATCCCGTGGCCTCTTGTTGGTAAACATGTTGCCCTGCAGACTTCCATGGTTGTACTGCCTCCCTTCCCCCATTTCTGTTTCCAGAAATTGCTGGATCACTCCTTTGTTGTTTACCCCAATGTTTGATTCATAGAATACCAGTATTCTCAGATGTGAGGCTCACAGTATATTTTCCAGCCGTTCCACTTTTCATTCCAGCCAGGTCATGGTGGGGATGGCTCATTTCATGAAGCCCTCCTGACTCTCTAGCTGCGCCACCTGTCTACTGACCGTTTGCTCCAGTTTTTCAGTTTACTGCTCCATTCTGTCAAGTCACACTTAAGTTTCTCCATATTTCCCTCAATTACCATAACTTTGTGATTGATGCTTCCCACAGTGGCCTTCAGATCATTTAATAGGACATTAATCACTGACTCCTCAGGGGTCAAGACCAGTTTGCTGGGGTCCTCTGGTTAATTTTTCACTGTGCCCTCTGGGTCAATTAATTAACGGAAGACCCACAGAATGCCTTTATGATACTGGTACTACTTGATCAGCTTTGAAAACCTTAACATTTCCTACTCTACCCCTCTCAGGCAAAATAATTGCTTGTGTAGACATATCTTACTCATGTGTTCCTCATTATATTATGGACCCTGTGTATTTCTTCAAGGTCTGATCATTGACTAATATAAAAAAATATTTCTCTTGGACATGCACAGAAATACACCTTCAACCCGGTGTACAATCAACCAAATTCACAACCAGGTGTACACTATTATATCACACATACAAATTCCTCCATATAAAAACCATCAAGTTGACCCCAAAAAACAACCATATATCACATAAAGATAAAACACTCAAATGTATAACAAATTCAAGGTTTATTAAAAATGAGTTAAAATCACATTAAAAATTATACGACAATGACCAAAAATTATACGACAATAATAAAAAACATAAATTCACACATTAAAAAACATGAAACATCATGAGAGACAGAAAAATATATGTGTGATAGTAATATGTGTGTACACACACGAATCAATTGAGGATTAGACTCGCTGATAAGGTGAAGTAACAGGGGTTTCTTACAAACCACGTGACAACGACAAAGAATATTTTTATGGTTATTCGGAAGATTTGTTGTGTGAACATCGTGTACATGACTATAGGTGTACCGAATTTTAATACTGTTGAGAGAGAGACAAGCATTGTATTTGTCCTGATGAAGGTGGTACCTCAATAATTTCTTACCACTGAAACGCGTCGACGCTCATATCTTTATTGGGTTATATCCAGGAACGGCCTTTTGTCTGATGAAATGATAAATGAATAGACTAATGGTGTTTATGTATTTGATTCCTGTTGGGAATAACCTTTTTGATGAAATTACGTGTTTCACATATATTTTTCTGTCTCTCATGATGTCTCATGTTTTTTAATGTGTGAATTTATGTTTTTATTATTGTCGTATAATTTTTGGTCATTGTCGTATAATTTTTAATGTGATTTTAACTCTTTTTTAATAAACCTTGAATTTGTTATACATTTGAGTGTTTTATCTTTATGTGATATATGGTTGTTTTTGGGTTCAACTTGATGGTTTTTATATGGAGGAATTTGTATGTGTGATATAGTAGTGTACACCTGGTTGTGAATATGGTTGATTGTACACCGGGTTGAAGGTGTATTTCTGTGCATGTCCAAGAGAAATATTTTTATATTTACCAGTGGTACCCTGTCTCTTGGTCAGTGGGGTCGCTCCCTATTTTTCTAACTGATCATTGACTAACACACTTTCCTTTAGAGTCCTACCTCTCCCTCAAACCTCCTCGGCAGAGATTTCCTGTGCAAACTAAATTGCAACACAAGAGATAGTGCTTATTTGAATGTTTCAATTGAAAATTAGAATGCTGTTTTATCTGTTTTGTGTGACATCTCTGATCCACATGAACCTGATTCTCCTATACAATCTACCCCCAATCAATATCAGATGTTCTAGATCAAGTGCCCTTTCCCTTATGGTCCAAACATGCAAACAGTGTGAGTTGCGTTTTAACCACTGAACTGGCTAAGCTTAGATTAAAACTACTGAAAAAGCTTCCTTCGCATACTACAACACACGTTGCATCCTGAGGCAGGGGTGAGGATCTGCCCAGTCATCTTACCTCTGCTGAAACAAAAGGTTCTGCTACCCTTTGTGGATGTCTGCAATACCCTTATTTTTCCAATCATGAAGGGTGGTAAAGACTCATATCAGTTTATACAAGATTTACGTGCCATAATTGCTGTTAAATTACCAAGTTGTCCTGTTGTGGCAAACCATGCTACTATTTCATCATGTATACCTGCTACACCTACATTGATCACTGTTGTGGATTTGTGCTCTGCCGTTTTCTCTACCCCAGTACACCCTGAAAGCCAGTTCCTTTTTGGTTCACATTTTTGGGGAGCCAATTTACATTGTCAAGATTGCCTCAATAAAGATCTGCACACCCTCAGCTCCTGTGTAGGATCCAATTTGCTTCAATATGTTGGTTATTTGTTGGTCTCTTCTGACACTCGGTGCCACATCCAAATCACTCTTTTCTAATTTGATTTTTTTTTATTTCTTTAGATTTATCCTTACTGGCTCATTGACAATCACAGGAAATTCTCCCACTGTTTCCAACACTTCTATATGCTACACCTTTTTCCGCAAATGCAACTAAGTATAAATACAGTTATGCAAAGTCTTACAAACCTGACCTCTCAACATTTTCTGTTGCGATTTTGTATTGACAACTATATTCCATTTGTTCAATGCTTCAAACTGTGCAGGTCTGGGTTGCTGCTCTGTGTCAAACAATCTACGTCTCAAATAAGTTGTAACATTTTGTCATTTGCAGTAGCATTGTGCCACTCTTTAAACTATAAGCAAGTATTCACATCAGAATTTACAAGCATTTCCTGAGCCAGACTTCAACTTGCAAGGGATTTGGTGCTTCTATCAGTGAGTTCTTTTTTGATTTACCCAGATTTGCACCTATTGGAAAACAAACTTCACACTACACCACAAAATCAAACACCAATGTAATCACAAAACAATATCTTCAAACACATAAACCAAAGACAATAAACAATAAAACCTATAGCTGTGTACCAGGAAACGGGACGGAAATCAAACTCATCACAAGAGGGAAGTAGAGCTTCAAGGCCTTACCCATCCACATACACACTGCGTTAGGCTTCGACCAGCGATGACCTAACCTGGGCTCAGTATAGTTTACCCTTGTGCACAGAATAAATCACCATTATTCCACTTTAAATTAGTGTTCACTCACAACTAGACTATTAAGGAATTTAAAGCCTTCAACTTATATTTCAACATGTGCCACACCTTTTAACTTCCACAGACACCTTTATCTAACTTGAGTTCTCCAAAAACTATTCAATATCTTTACATAAAATACACAGTGTCAAGTTAAATAAATCATCAACAATATTTAATAATGAACCTTCCTCTATAGACCACTGTATGCCTTATACCACGCATAGCACAATAACCAAAACACATACAAATCTAATCACCAAGGCACACAAAACACCCGTCACAAATCACACTGTGCAATACATACTACCCTATTAATATTTACGAGTCCTACCATTTGTACTGCACTGCCAGATTACCTTCGTTAGACTCCCAATTTCTGAACCACCGCTTCATTGTATGACAATATGAACTGTCTACGAACCACCACTTCAGGATTCTTCAACCTGAGGGTCTAATTATCCACCAATTAGTCACCTAATAAGCACTAATTAACACTAGTGATTGTCTGTATTCTTCACCAAAAACAATTAACCCTCGATCCCTAATTAATTAAGGAGGATCTACGGGCAGGAAAGGGAGAATCCTAAACTTTAACACTCAGCCAAGACTATTAAGAAAAGCTGCAGACCAAGGCTTCCCAGTTCTTAGTGTTTGTAGATTTATTCAATTAATAGTATCATTATGGAAAGCAAAAGTCATTAGAGACAAGGGAATTAGCATAGAACCACATTATAATGATTCAAAATGCCATGTACCTTTAAGTAGCCACAGCACAGTTGGTAATTGTTTAAACTAATAGTTAATAGGCCTAAATACAGAAAGTCCTGTCTAAGCAATAAGCAAAAAAATCTGAAAGCTAAGAAGATGATTGACATAGTTTATAATGTTCTGGACAAAGAAAACACACAAACTCATAGCATGATTTTACAAACATGGGCTGGACTAATAATGTTACTTGCACAGCACCAATCACTTTATAGATTTCAAAACAACATTTACTTGCACATTATTTTAATTGACTGTGCGTTGTCTTGCTTCTCTGAACTTGCGTTGCTCCGGCCCATAATCAAGTGTCTCCTACGTTTCCCTGGTGGGACCGTGGTCCAAGGGACTGTCCTGCTCGCCCTGCTAGCATCTGGCCCCTGTCTTCACTGCTGCTACCCTGCTCGAGGACTGCAACGCCCAGGGTGCACAGTGCTACATCCCGCTGCTGCCAACGAGGGGGAGGCGCTGAAGTCAACACGCGCATTTAAGTGCTGCCTCTACCCCGTCGTTGCGGGTGCATTGTCTTGCTTCTCTGAACTTGCGTTGCTCCGGCCCATAATCAAGTGTCTCCTACGTTTCCCTGGTGGGACCGTGGTCCCAGGGACTGTCCTGCTCGCCCTGCTAGCATCTGGCCCCTGTCTTCACTGCTGCTACCCTGCTCGAGGACTGCAATGCCCAGGGTGCACAGCGCTACATCCCGCTGCTGCCAATGAGGGGGAGGCGCTGAAGTCAACACGCACATTTAAGCGCTGCCTCTACCCCGCGGCGCGGGACGTGCCCGGGCCGTGCCCGGGCGAAGCCCGGGCCAAGGGTGGGCCCGACCTTGCCCGTCACTGTCAGGAAGTGGCAGGGCAGGGCCACCCCCCTAACAACGATCCGTAGGACTGGACATATTACAAGGTACTGTTTCCCCTGCTGTAATCCCATTTATAATCGTCTCCTCTTATTCCAGCCGCCAAGTAACACACCTTGGTGCTAGTATTTAGTTGAGAGGAGAAACTGATTGATACCAAACCAGATAAAAGTGATTCATATCTGTGTTGCAACTGGGCACATTATTATTGGGTATCTAGCTAGCCTGGAAGGCTGGGCATGTTGGGCTGTTAAATCGTATTACATCATATTGTTTGCTTTCTGTTTAGCTATAGTACTGCCGCCATCGCTACTGCCTAATTCTGTTTAGTATGGGCAAAAGGAAGGCTGTGGAAATCTTGGGGGGAGGAACAGTGGGGAAGGGCAAGAAGACTGAAAGGTCGTCTAAAGAATCTACATTCAAGAAAAATAACTGCGTTATGACCCGTATAGATAATCTTATCAGTGACTGTGAAGAAATCTTAACAGTTCCTACGGGCAATATTAGCAGTTCTTTTGAGGCCCCCCCCACCAACCACTCCTTGTCTCCCCTGATTGTTAAAACTATTCCTATTATGTTTAAAAGATCAAGTCAGAAAGAGCTCCCACTGACCGTTATTGAGGACGTTCCACCAATAGAGTTGTCTCTACCTTCACTCTCGTGTGTAAATTTAGACAAAGTCAGCATCCTGGAGTGTGTAACAGAATGTAGCAATAGATTTGCCCCTTTGATGAGCATTGATGAAGATTTAACGCCCGCACAGTTAACAGACAGCTTAGGGTCCGCAAGAGATAAGCAGGTGGCAGTTTCTACAGAGCCATGTAAGTGCCCGTGTTCAGGGCAGTCCCCACCCTTGACAGCGAGCCCAAAGGCCCTGACCAGCATACTTACGGAGCTAGTCAGCGCTTTGAAGATCTTGATCAGCAAGCTAATAGATACCATCGATCTGTCCACTGTGAATAATACTAAAAACACGCCTGGAGGAAATTTGCCTAGGGGTCTGTCAGAAGGTAATTCTGGCACTGAAAGCACGGGTAGGTTAAACGATGCTTCTGCCACCTCTTTTGTAAATTCTAATCCAGCCAGCAATGTAAAATCGCAGCCAAACAAGGGCAGACCATACTCCCAAGCTCACACGAGCCGAGAAGGACAGCATAGTTCCCAGCAAGAGTTAAAGGGGTATGGGGATCCGGTAAGGTCCATTTCCATCTCCTCAAGGTATCCGAGCCCCTCTTTGTATGGGGCCGAAAGAACCCAAGGAAGACCTTTGTCCAGCCACCCCAAACGCCAAGTCTTTTTGACAAACATTCCCAAAAAATTCCAAGCTTAATCAGGGAAGATGAACAGTCCCTTATAAACAAAAGTATTCAATGGTTACGGCATGTGAGGAAGTGCAGGTCTGTAGTAAGAGAAGATATACTTGCTGCCAAAAGATTTGTGTCAACCGACCATAATACAGATTATGTGTGTTTAACAATGAACACAGCAGAAATGGTGGACAACTTAGTGGCATTTGATCTAAGGACTGCATGTTTGATTACAACCAATATCAGGATAAAGTATAATCCCCCAGTGCAGAGTACCGGTAATAACTATAATACAGTAGCTCAAAAATGTAATGAGGGCTCTTCCCTAGAGAGGGTGGATTGATGTTTAAGGAATATCCCTCCACCCACACAGTTTATCATCAAAAACTCCAAAGGGGGTGAAACCACCTGTCACAGCGAGGCTTATGCAAATTTTGACACAGAGGGATCAGGGATAGGGGCTGGGATGGACAGGTCCATAGGAAACCCACATGTTGGTTCTACCATCTCTCCTGCTATTCAAACTCGAACTCAAGAAGAATCACAAAAGGTTCAGGTAAACTGTATCCTGGCGGATACCAGACTTACTGCGATAGATCCCGCTAAGAAAAAGTTTAATCTTGCCTCTTGGAATATAGCGGGACTGCAATCGAAAATTGCATCGGAAGATTGGTCAGTATTTATAGAGGACCACAACATATGGGCTTTTCAAGAGACCTGGTCACTAAATTGTACATTCCGTCCAGGATACTTGAATTTTTCAAAGCCGGCTGTCCGTGGCCAAAAAGGTAGATCCTCTGGTGGGCTAACCCTATGGGTCAGGCAAAACTCTGGGTATAGGGTAGAGGAAGTACCGATTGACAGCCCTGATATCCAGGCTATACTATTGAGTTTGAAGAACCTCCCTGATGTTTTAGTTATTAATGTATATGCCAGAGGGATGACGGGTGGTAAATCATCTAGTACAGTTTCCCTACTTGAAACATTCATCGATAAAAATAGAGGCAAATGTAACCTGGTGATTGTGGGGGATTTCAATTGCTCTCTTGAGCCCCTCGACCTGGAGGATGGTAATCTTGGTGATGACAAGGATACGCAGTGGAGTATTCCATCTCTAACCCTACCACCAATAAGGAAATGGACAGAGGCTGCTATGCAACTAAAAAGTTTGTGTCTGGAGAGGGGCATTAGGGCTGTAAATGGGAGGACACCCTCCGACAGAAAGGGTTCCCATACCTATTGCAGTGGGTCAAGAAGCAGTCGTATAGATTATTTTTTTATCAACCTTGAGTTGTGGCCATCATTCATCGATATGGTGGTTAAAGAGAGAAGTGAAAGTGACCACAATCCCCTGTTGTTATCTTTGCAGATGCAGGATTCATACATACAGGCGCAGACAATTGAAAGGGTGCCGGCTGATGTTGTTCTATCAAATGACTTGAGAAGAGTCAAATGGGCCAAGTTAGTTGAAAACAGCACCTCTTTGGAGCTAATGAAGGCAGAGGTGGAGCACACGCTAAAGGTCCTTACCAATTTAGATACTCAGGAAAATATAAACGCCATCATAATACACGTGCATAATGAATTGTTTGTAAAGCTTAAATCATTCTTCATTAAGACTGCCAAACCTAAGAGTAGACCCGCCCCGGGGTCAGCAAATTGGTATAACATGGCCTGTAGGAAAGCCTACAAATGACTGTCCAAAGCTATCAAATCTAAAAAAATGGACGACATCAAATGTGCACGGAAATTGTATAAAAGAGTCCAATACACAGCCAGAAAGGAGTCAGATGAACAGCGATGGCAAGACCTCCTGCAAGCGAGCAAGGAAAGAAGTATGCAGAAATTCTGGCACATAGTAAAATGGGGTAATGGCGAGATTAGACAAACCCCTTTCAATTTTGTAGCTCCTGAACAGTGGGTCTCCTATTTTCAGGCCCAATTTGCTGCCAACAGTGTTAGTATAGATGAGCCGCGATCACCCGAGCCAGACATTGTTGTGATCTTTGACAGAGATGAGGTTGAAACTGCTCTCAAAGCGATACCAAAAGGAAGAGCCCCAGGCCCCGATTGTATCCCGGCAGATTTGTTTCTATACGACAAAGACAACTGTCTTACGTATATCCATATACTTGCTAATGCGGTAGCCAGTGGAGCCCCAATCCCGGAATCTTGGCGAGGTGCCGAAATTCTCCCAATTTATAAAAAGGGTGAGCATTCTAGCCCTAGTAACTATAGGCCAATTAGTTTGATAGACTCATTACAAAAGATCATGGCCAGGCTAGTATTGTGTTGAATCCAAACATGGATTCAAGACAATGATATCATGTCCCCCCTACAGGCAGGCTTCCGCCCCATGTTAGTACAATAGACCAGGTTTTTAGGTTTATTTTAATTTATTGGCGAGTGGTAGTCATTGCTGGAGGAACTCTTTATGCAGCTTTCATTGATCTCAAATCGGCTTTTGATTTGGTTCCGCGAAACAAGTTATGGGGAGTTTTAAGAATTTTAGGGATGCCACCAGAATTACTCACATTGGTAGTTAAGTTACATGAGTCAAATTTTGCAGAGGTACGCTGGGGTTCCCAGGGAAACGTCACAGACAGGTTTTCAGTATCAAAAGGGGTCCGTCAAGGGTGCGTCTTGGCCCCAACCCTATTTTCATTATTTATAAATAGGGTTGTTACATATTATTCTTCATACCCCACAGATGCTCCCAAACTTGTAGGCATGAAGGTTCCCCTACTCATGTTTGTGGACGATACCCTAATCCTATCTAAAACCCAGAAAGGTTTGCAGCGTGCATTGAGCAGATTTGAGGACTTTTGTGGTGACCATGAGCTGGTGATTAATGTGGACAAAACCAAGTTCATGGTCCTCCACAAGCATAAAGCAATTAAAGGGAAAGTCTTTTTGAATAAGGTACTGTTGGAACAAACAGATGTATTTACTTACTTGGGGGTTACCCTGGGCAGGAAGTTAAACTGGAAACCTCAGATCGATCTAATGGCCCTTAAGCACGTACAACTCGCTTGAGTGTTATCAAAAGAACAGAGGCTGTCTCACACAAGGCCGGTGGGCCCAGCATTAGAGATATATAACACCAAGGTTAGGGCCTCTATTCTCTATGGTGCAGAGCTCTGGGGTTTCGAAAATGTGACATCTTTAACTGCAGCCCAGAACACATTTCTGAGAACCCTCACAGATCTTCCACAATCCACCCCCTTGAAGCCCCTCTATTTAGACCTGGGTTGTTGTACCTTTGAGGAGATAGCAAGGTATAGGGCCATAGCATTTTGGAGAAGGCTCTGGTCTACTCCGGAGTTGGAAATATATGCAAACGCTCTAAAAGACGTTAGAGAGGCTGATTTATCAAGTAAAATTTCTTGGCTACAAAATATAAAGTGCACTTTGGTGGATATGGGGTTCAGTCAGTTATGGGAGGATCCAGTTGGTAATTCCTTTCCATCAAAAAAAGATTTCAAGGAAGCGTATTGGAATATGGCGAGAGCCAAATGTGTGACATCCTTTAAGAACTCTTCCTTGTCAGGTTTATTCGTCGTGCATAAACACGATCCCTTGTTCGAGGAATACTGGAATTTTATCACCAAACCATGTGATAGAAAGTTATACCATCAATTCAGGGTAGGTTCACTCCCGATCAAATCTTTCACACAAAAATGGCATAGTACTTTGGACAACAAATGTGTATTTTGTATGGAGCCAGTTGAGTCAGTACCTCACATATTATTTGTATGTCCAGCAAATAAGTCTCCAAGAAAGAAATGGCTAAAACCACTCTGCTCAAACATGGGTACTCGATCAAGTGCCACTGCCCTTCGAATAATGGTGACGAACACTCAGGAGCACATAGTGATAGCTGTGGCTAAATTTCTGGGATGGATGTGGGGCATTCTATCTAAGAAGTTGAAGATGCAAGACCTATTTAATGGCATTACTGTCAATAACGCACCGTGATTACTGTTGAACAAATATTATGTACATCGTTATTTGGGTCTTGTCCAAAAATGTTTTAGGACTATGTTCCTGGATTAACTGGAAACTATATCCAAAGGGTAGTCAAAGTTGAAAATTTTATATGGTAGTGTCTTATTTTTATATACATATATATATATATTTTTTTCTTTTTTTCAATAATTTTTAATGGTTATATGATTGTCGAATTTGACCGAAATTGTCCTGAATATCCTATTACATTGATAGTTTTTACTTAGTTGTTGTAGTATAATATTGTATTTTATGTACCTAAATTATTCTATTTTAATGTTTTACTGTTAATTGTATTGTGTCTTTTATGATCGAGCTGATCGAAATAAAGACTGATTTGATTTGACTGTTAAATATATTATTTGTGACACAAAACAAATTGACATTTTATTAATATAAAACCACTAGAAAGCAAAGAACGGCTCTGTACATTTATCATATTGACATGGTAATGGACGTTTAACTCATAACCTCATAATGCTGCAACATATGTACATCCCACCTGTAGGAATCAAGGGATTAGTTAGATTTGCACACAGGGACAGAGACCATGGTTTGCAGATGAATTCCAATGATTTTCTGAAAACAAACAAAATACATGAACAAGCGCAGCTCGTGCACAACAAATTGACATGCACTTTTCTGCAATGGGATAAGCATCTTGTTAATGTGGCCTAGTTATGGTAACTAAACCAAACCTATGTTAAGCACTGTTTTCTAATAAAATATTTTATTTTCATTGTGTATGGTAAAATCAAAGTATGTGAAACACTAGCTGAAAATAGACTGTCAACCACAACACTTGGAGTCTTTCCTCCATGTCGAGCATTGTCCTTCTTTTATGTTGAGTGAATTGTACTTCCACTTTGGGTTTGAGAAACGCTGTTTAGCCAAAATGCATCTTACCACAATAAACTAATATGATGCTGCTTTGGGGTGTGGGCTTCTTCTTTAACAGGAGAAGTGGACAAATATTGGACGGATCAGCAACTTATGGTCTGCACCAGCTCAATGGTGGTGAGCTGTTTTTTGCCTATCAAGGAGATTGAGAATGATTTGAACGTTATGACTCCTGCCACCCACCCTGCCATTAGAGATTTATTGCTGTAGGGGCAGCTGGTTGAGAGCATTCTCCAGCCAAATTGGAGGATACGGCAGGCACAGCGCAAACTATTGCTGCGGGGAATGCCATACCACGCATGGAACACAAAAGTGTGGGACGACCAGCTCCCAGAAGGAAAGAGAACGGAAGCAGGCAAAGCAATCAGGAGAATGGAGACATACTGTGTGATGATTCCGATGGAGGAAGCAAGAAACAAATATAAATTATCAGCCAAAGCACTGTTTGATGAATCAAAGGATTTAAACCTATGACATGGAGGTGAGGCAAACATAAACTGGCACTATTTGAGAAACTCTCAAGAAGGGAGTTAAGTAATTAGTGGGAGATCTCAGCATTGCAGAATTATATAGAGGTGAATAGAGCTCCAAGAGGTATAAGAATTTTCATACCAACATATATGTATCCACAGTAAGCTTCAGGAGGAATGTCACTCTCTCGTTGCAGAAACCAGTAAAAACATAAAGGATTTACTGATCAAATATGCACAACTAGACCTGGAGCAAGCACTTGAACAAATTGCAAAACTAATGAAAGAGTTGAAGGAACATGATGAGAAGGAATTGATCTCGAAATATCTGGATGAGTTGCCGACTAGACTGGAGGAATTTGAGGCGGGCATAAAAAAGAAGAAAAAGGGGATTTTCATGACAAATGTGATTATGTAGAGGAAGTGTTCTATTATTTTTGCATTCGTAAGGATGCAAAAATAACAAGCCTGCAGAGACAACATGAACGGTATATGACAGAATCCAGCTCAGAAATTAGCTCAGAACCTGATTACTTGGAAGGTACCACAAGACAGGAAATACCGCAAAAAAATGTCATCTAATAAACCAAGGTTGATGGGAGACAAGGGTACCCCGATATATGAACCTGGGGTGATAATGGATTTATAAAAAACAATGGTTCAGGTGTGGCCTAAAAGGTCCAAAAGCAAAAAGCGTGACCCAGAGTGGGGCACTTATTATTTCCAGCAAAGAAATTAATTCACTAGGGAGCAGGAAAAAAGAGTCTGTAAAGGGTCATGTAGGTCACAAGATGACAGAAATTTATTCGTAGCAATTTCAGTTTTTATGGTGCTCACACAGTAAGTGAAAGAAAACGTGCTGTGAAAGAGTGGTAGTGAATTTTAAAAAGACATCGCATTGACAACAATATGGTAGAACTCCCTAAATGATTTATACAGGTTTTTAGGAGTTCATGTTGTGAAATGGTCGACGACGTTTCGAACCCAAGTATTGGGGTTCATCTTCAGGACAACGGTGAGCTAGTTGAGTTTAACCATGTATATGGCTGAGTAGTTCCTGGGGTCAGTACTTCAGAACGGGAGTCGAGGGCTCCCCGTAGGCAGTATATTTAAACAGCCAGATGGGTTTCTTCAGGAGAAATAAATTGGACTTAGGCTGTGCAGCTGGGCAGTGCTAAAGTCAACCTGGGCAGCATCAATTTATTTGGTAGGGCGACAGGGCATTGAATGGATGCCTGAAGCCGTGCAGTCTAGAACGTCCTGCTGCTGCTGTAGCTGGCTAATGAATGAGGGCTCTCATTCATTAGCCAGCTACAGCAGCAGCATAAATTGATGCTGCCCAGGTTGACTTTAGCACTGCCCAGCTGCACAGCCTAAGTCCAATTTATTTCGCCTGAAGAAACCCATCTGGCTGTTTAAATATACTGCCTACGGGGAGCCCTCGACTCCCGTCCTGAAGTACTGACCCCAGGAACTACTCAGCCATACACATGGTTAAACTCAACTAGCTCACCGTTGTCCTGAAGATGAACCCCAATACTTGGGTTCGAAACGTCGTCGACCATTTCACAACATGAACTCCTAAAAACCTGTATAAATCATTTAGGGAGTTCTACCATATTGTTGTCAATGCGATGTCTTTTAAAATTCACTACCACTCTTTCACAGCACGTTTTCTTTCACTTACTGTGTGAGCACCATAAAAACTGAAATTGCTACGAATAAATTTCTGTCATCTTGTGACCTACATGACCCTTTACAGACTCTTTTTCCTGCTCCCTAGTGAATTAATTTCTTTGCTGGAAATAATAAGTGCCCCACTCTGGGTCACGCTTTTTGCTTTTGGACCTTTTTAGGCCACACCTGAACCATTGTTTTTTATAAATCTAATAAACCAAGGCGGGTACCAAAAGATTACAACATCAAGGGGAAGACCGGAAGGAAAAAGAATAGAAGAACAAGACATGGAGGGCAGGCAGCCCAACGGTGAGATGGCACACCTCATAGGAAATGAAAGGTGCATACCAGGAGCAACAAGGAATGAACAGAAGTGGTGAGAGTAACTTTAGCATCATTAACCTATCCTTGCCGCATGAACTAACAAAAACTTAGAAATCCGTACTGCAACTAAGGCTGTCATTTTGCCCAGTGTCAGACTTTGTTTATTGTTCCGCATGAATTGATCTTTTTCCTTTAATCGAAAACCTACGCTTTTAAAGGGGCACAAAATGTCAGGGAAAAGGGGCAAGCAATGACATAACTGACATGCCACCGAGTCGTGCTTCCAATGTATGTATTAGTGACATAGAAGTTCTAGTCGCAATTCACTGCATGGATGGCGGCAATATTGACAATAAGGATGAAATAACTCTATTAGATATGTAAATGGAAATAGATATGAGTAACAGTACCAGTTATAAGATGAGATCTAAATACTTTCCAAATTCACCCAGAGACAACACTGATGTATTTCCTGTCTTGGTCTTTAAGGGACTAAAAGAACTAACTGACATAGGATAGCAAAACAGGGGTGGTAACCTCACTGAGGCCCAGAAATTACCAAAAGAAGAAGGTTTTGTAATTAAGCTTTCTGACAAAGGGGGCACTGTTGTTTTATGAGATTTGCAACAATATAAAGAGGAGGCATATCATCAACTCCTTGAATCAGGCTGCTGTGAAAAGATACAGATATTAGATTACAAGAAAACCATAGGACCTACTGTGACTACTTAGTGTAGGGAAAAGGACTGGTTGTACTTCGATGAATACCAATTCTTGAACTGAAAAACCAATGACACTAGTCTTTTGTCTGCTCCTGAAAATAGACAAAAATCGCACAGAACCACTTGGGAGACCAATTATCCTGTTGGGGAACACGCCCATCTACTGTAACCATTTCATGCTACCTTTTGTGGAATCTAACATTTTGTTGTAAAGATTGCATTGATTTCCTTCTTAAAATTTCAGGAATTGATTGGGAGCAAACATTGTTATTGATGACACTAGATGGGACTTCATTATATACATTCAATGTACATGATAAGGGGTTACCTTCATGTAAATACTTTTTTGGAAGGAGACCATTGTACATCTGTGACCATATGAACATGTTGATTGACATGATTAGTTTTTTCCTAGAGAATAACATTTTCATTTTTTTTGTTCTTTTTATTGAAAATCTAGCCAAGAGCACATAGTTGGACATACAAATTCATACTTTTAAACATTTCAAGATTCAACAAGAGTCCCCACTATGCACCAATCTATGTCTGTTTTCCATTGTTGTATATCCGGAGCATCAGACTACCACATAATCTCACAATGTTTCATCTAGCCACCATAAGACGCTGTGAATAAAAGACCTTTTGATATTTTTGCAGGTCAGTTTCCCACAGACATCCAGTATAAATAGCTTTGAACTTGGTACTACCACTGATGTAACAGTTGTTAAAAAAAAATTTGCAATGCATTAGCTTCACTGGACTCCTGCTTGTTTTCACAAATTGAAATTAAGAGATAATAATAAATGTTGGAGCTGCGATTTGGAACCAGGAACACATCAACACATGTTCTTTTACTGCACTCTTTTAGCTGATTATTTGACATCTATACAGAAGCACTTGACCAGTATTTTTAATGTTCCTATTAAATAATTGCCTTTCTCTATGGTTATATTGGGCCCATGGGCATCAACGACTACTCTCTCTTTAGACAAGTCAGATATGTCATTATGGGATTTACTTTTATCTATTGCAATCAAAGTGATTCTTACGGAATGAAGGTCCTTCTAACACATCTCTTTTCACACTTGGTGGGCCTGGGTGTCTTATCTTCGTAGTGCTCATACATTACACTCTGAAAGTCATTCTTCCACGGTTATTTCCAGCGCAGTCTGGCAAACCTTGGACACCTTTGTCCAACAGGGTTCTCTTGTTACTGGGACATCCAACTCTGACACCTCGTCTACCTGACCTTTTATAGGGCTGTTCCTTGTGCATAATCTTGTTCTTTCATTCCCTTTCCTCTTAATTATTTTTGTAGGAATTGCTCCACTGGAATACCCCTGACCCCTCTTTCCCTATTCTCCTGTTTCCCCCTCTTTTCTTTTTCCCCCTTACATACCCCGTTCGATATCTTTTGTGATATATTGCTTATTAATCCACAACTCATAATTAATTCTTTTCGAATGTGTTTTGGGGTGTTTATGCTCCTTGTTACCTTTCTACATATGCTATGTCTTGCCTAGCCTGTATCACTCTTTGCATTTACTACTTGTACTTTTCTTGTGTTTAAATTCCAGTAAAAATTATATGAACACAATTCAATTCAATATTTTTATTCAAGATTTGGAACTCCTAGGAGGTCCACATAAAATTACGTACATAGTATTATAAATAACAAAACATAATAAGGCTCTTTCCACATACCATCATAAAATTTACCACCGCGGCATGTAAATATTTTGACTTTAAATAGCATTTAAAATTTGTAACATAAAGGAAGAGATAACAAACCGTATCCTGTAAGTGCATAGGACATCTAATAGCTACCCATTCATAGATTTTATAAACCCAAAATTCTAATTCAAATAAAACAATTAAACATTATTTATCAAGCAAGGAGGAAGCAAAGCCTCTCTTACAATGTACAAATATATAAAAGGAAGTAAAATATCCACCTAATAGCAGCATGGAAGCAGAGTAACTGAAAGTAGCCAGAACTGTGCGAAAGCCAATTCAGTAGCAGCTAAGTTATGTGCAAAATGCATGCAAAGTTTCACTTCGATTAATTTTAAGGAATAACCGTAAGGTCAGGGTGGAACATATACTCAACATATCCCTAATGTGCAAAATGGCAGTAAATAGCAGCTTGGATGTGCAAAATGCAATTTTAAAAACGAAATACTAATCCTTCGTGAGATTTTCTTAAACGAGGAAGTTAACTACCCAAATAGAGAAAATATATATATAACAGATTTAAAATATATACATCAATTCTTTAAAATAGTTAAAAAGTTTTACACATACCGATTCATTTTTTGGACAAAAAAGATAATCTCGGGCTGAAGCTATGTTTTTTACACTGTTCTGTAGAAACATCGGCCTAAGCCAACGATAACGACTCGAGACCAATGCAGGACAGGCAAACAAAACATGATCTAAAGTCTGGATACCCAGATTGCAAAAATTACAAATTTTACCTTTATTCGAATTCTGGGACCAGTTTACTGTTAAATCGTTTAGGGGTAGGAGATTCATGCGACATAAAATTAGCAGGCGCCGGATTCCATGTTCTAGATTCCAAAATACGTATTTTTGTGGGGTTCTCAGTACGTTAGTCCTAACTATTAGTTTTAGTCTTTCCTTAGAATTACAAAATTTAATATCTTTATTAAAACTGATTTTACCACATAAAGTTTTTAGGAGAGATTTAAATCCTAAGGGTGGGAGAGAGAACACTAAATCATCTTGTATACCAAAGATTTTCTGTGCCAATAAAAAATCCTGACAAAAGAGAAGTTACCTGCCTTCACCTTAAAAATTTCGCGACATAGAAGATCTCTTAGTGTATCTGGTTCACTGTTTTTAGTTGATATCCCCAACGTAGAACCCGGGATAAGCCTTGAATATAAGAACCTATCAACCCAAATTCTAATCTAATTGCTGCCGTTGGAATTACTGTACCAAAATTGCAAATTTTGCGTAATATTTGGCCTTCGGTCTTATTTAAGAAATTCCAGTCCTTAACAGGGATTGATTCAATCGCATAAAGCAAGGTTGGTGGAATTTTTGCCTTAAAAACCATCAAAAGGTGTAAGAAATGTCTTCTGCCCATAGCCTGGTAGAAAATACGCAGGCCATTGGCATGAGACATTGCCTTACAAGTGCTATGATCAATATGAGGTTTATTCTTTGAACTACCTGTTAAGAGTTTCCCTAAATAGAGGTAAGAATCTACCACCTCCAACTTTTCAGGACCAATTTGCCATTTAAAGTTACAAAATTTTCAACTTTTAGAACTTTTCATAATTAAAATTTTACTTTTAGAAACATTTATTTTCAAGAAATTATCTACCGTGTATTGCTGTAGTAATGTCAGCTTTCTATTTAGCCCGATAGGGGTTAGGTCCATTATTACAACGTCGTCTGCATATAGAAGACAAGCTAAAGATCGGGAGCCTATCTTAGGTGCGTCTCCACTAATTTGGACGAGACAATCGGGTAGGTCCGCTATATATAAAGAAAATAATAGCGGTGCTAGCAGACAACCTTGTTTCAGGCCATTTTCTGTGGGGATTATGTCAGAGAGACCTTGGTTTCCTCCCATTAGTATCTGGCACCAAGTTTGGGAATGAAGAGCAATAATTAAGGATAACAGAGGAGAGGGCAGACCCATTTTTTGCAACTTTCTCCATAAAAGCGGTCGATCTACCTTATCGAAGGCTGTAGAAAAATCTATAAAAGCCATATATACATTTGATTTACGGGTAGATGTATATTTTTCCTCAATTAGTTTCAACATAAATATATTGTCTAAAGTGTAGTGACTTTTGCGAAAGCCTGCTTGTTCTAAAGGGAGGACCTTCATCTCCGTCACCCATTCAGTAAGATGAATCAGGATACTACGTGCAAATATTTTTCCTACCTCGTCCAGTAGGGCAAGTTGCCGATAATTGCCTGGATGTGATCTAGGGCCCTTCTTGTACAGTGGAATTAAAACACTTCCAGACCAAGAGGGTGGGGTCTTCCCCTGAAGGTAACAGGAATTAAATAATGGAGCAAGATAGGTAGCCCACAAAAGTGGCTCTTTTTTAATAACCGCCATTGGGATTTCGTCAGGGCCCATTGCTCCTGAAGATCTCATTTTTCTTATAATTCCGGTCACTTCATTAACTGAGGGTGCGTAGTTGGATACGAAGGCATTTGATTGATCAAATGCAGCGATATATGATTTTAAGGAAATAGGGTTCGCGGAATACAACTCTAATAAGTGAGATTTCCAATCCTCTTCTTTTATTGGTATCGGGAGGGATTTTATTCTAGTCCCGCAGCAATCTGCAATAATTTCCCAATACCTTTTGGAGTTATTTTTAGAGGCTGCCACCTTTAGCTGCATCCAAACACCGTCCTCCTTTATTTGTCTTAGCGAACGTTTCTTCCTCTGTCTTTTTCTCTTTAATAGATTTATTAGATTGTTTCTTTCGCTTGAGAATTTCAAAAACTGGGCCCTCACTAATTTATTTATTTCCCTGTTTAAAGTGAGCAATGCATTAAAATATGGTCTCTGTTTGACGGGAGCACAAATTAATTTGCGGGATTTCGCCAAGTGACCTATATTGACGGAGAAGGAGGCAAGTAGATCACATTGTAAAGGACCACCCTCGACCGTTATTAAGCGCTGCTGCTCTCTTATTAGGGTTAATAAATGTGTTTTTAGTTTAACGGTAGCTAGAGTGTTCCAATAAATTCTACCATTTGTTACATTAAACTCTACTGTGTCACCTTTAAAATTCCAGGGATCAACCCTGGCGCAGGTGAAATCGAATTTAAAACAGATCAGCATATGATCACTAAAAACGTTTCCAAGAACTTCCATACATGTGAGTTTGTGAAAAGAATTAGCAGAAACAATCAGATAATCTATAATGGATCTTCCAGTTGGCGCCTTATGAGTACAATTAGCAGGAATATCATTATCTAGCCTTCCGTTAACAATTAAAAGGTCTAGACTTCTCAAACCTTCAAGTAATGAAACTCCTCTTTTATCTGTCCTACTTTTTTCAGGAAATTGAGCAAACGGAATCTTAAGGGCTTCATTTTTTTCGATATTGGAGAATACCCTTATACTATGGGATGAAACTTTTGAATTCAAATCTCCCATCAGTAATATCGACCTACAATCTTCGTTGTCCAAAATGGAGGAAATAAAGAGGAATAGCTCTTTTAAAAGATAAGAATATGCGGCATCGGGGGCAGGTATGCATTTATAAGTAACATGGAATTTAGGGAAACTTGGTCCTCCTTATGAACTAATTTGATCGCCTGCATTAGGTTAGAGGGATGAGAAATTTCCTTGTATGACCAACTAAGGCTCGTACTTAGTAATATGGCTATACCTCCTTTGGCGTGACCTCTGTTCACAGGTAACGCAGGCCGGCTCAGCACTATGTAATCCTCAGTAGACCAGTTCTTAGAGATCCAGGTCTCTTGTAAACAGATTACATCGGCATTTTGTTCTTTCAATAGTAACAGCTTATTATTGTTATTGCTTAAGCCGGCTGCGTTCCAAGATATCACCTTCAATTCCTTGCTAGGAGGAATTCGCACATTTTAAGCCAGAGGGCCTATTTGAATTTAGAACACCTGCCACCCATCCCCATTTCTTATCTTCCTCCTCTAGAGGGGGCATATAAGGACTATTTTTCCCTGTGTGGATCAGCACCCTCCTACCTTCTTTACCAAGAAAAACCTGCATAGAACTGTCCTTCTCTAACAACGGTTTGTCACCTGCACTGGTTTCTAAATCAAAAAAAGGGGGCTTTTTTTGAGTCGCTATTTTTAAGGATGACGTTACTTCTGGTATTAAGACATCAATGCCACAACGGCGTAATTTATCGCTGTGGGCCACTATTAAATGGGAAATGGCTTAGAAGCGAAAGTTACTCTTGCTCCCCGGGGGTTGTTATATTTTTGAACCTCAACCAGCACAATATCGTTACTTTCGATCATCCGTAAACCTGAGATCTCTGCAAAGCAACCCAACAAGAAGGACCTATTCATAAAAGGTTCATGATCAAAAATAAACGAAAAGTCCAGACTATAAGAGGCGGGCTGGGAGTTAATATCCATGCTAGGCGCCTCGGAGATGAAATTTTCGAAATTATAAATAGTATTGTTGCCTAAACAGGAAGCAAATAATGTAGCATTAGGATTCAGTGCACTTTGAGCAATGGGAGGAACACATTTATCTAATGTCTCAACTGCTTTAGTAGGGTTACAAGGACCACCTGAGTTTAAAATAAGGGAGCAAGAGCCCAAATGATTAAGTTCAGTTTGTCCATTTTCTATATTTGTAACAGTTACATCTGGCTTTGGAGACATATTAAGGATAGTGGTAGGATCAAAGCGTAACTGTTTAGACCTTTTTTTGTTTATCCTTCTATGTTTTTCCTTTTTTCCCTTCCGCTTTTTCTTGCAGACGAAGTTATTTTTGATCTTAAATTCTGTTTCTTTGATAGGAGAACTTCCAACGTTATGTCTTTCCTTTGCATGCTGTTTTGGCGATTTTATGGCTGTTTTTTGGAAGATTGGAAAAACCTTTAGTCTTGGGTTTATAATTGTTTTTCCGTCATAAGAAGTGGACAAGACGGAGGGCCAACCGCTGTAACTAAAGACTCTGTATCAAAAAAGTTGTTGTAAGGTAGAAGAATGTAGCTTATCGAGTATATCCTCATTTCCTTTCTTTTTACGTTTATTATTTCTGCTGAAAAGGAAAGACTTACCAAATTGTGTACCAAAGTCTCGCCCTTTGACTTGTGGAAAAGAATTTATTTGGATAAAGTTTAGTTTGTTGGGGTCATTCATCGGAAGGGGACTATTTATTCCCTTAACATCCATTGAAGTACTGGGAGGAAGTGCACAGACCTTATCCAACAATAAGTTTTTATCAATTGCGATAATTTTTGTCAGTGTCAAGACAGAATCCAAAATAGAGTCGGAATTACTTACTGACTTCTCTAATAATGCTAAAATAGAGGCCAGCACACTTTTTAAGCAAAGTAACGAATCCGACAACAACATTTTTGACTCCGGATTATTAATTAATGGGGGAAAATGTAGGGATAATTCGGGGGTTAATGATCCCCGTGAGTCTAATAAACTTGCTTCGCTAGGTGTACTGCTAAACAATTGTAATTTCACAGAAGGATCCTTAAAAGATCGTGGGGGTGGCAAGAGAAAGAATCCTAGACGATTCTAAATTAAGAGCATAAAACTTCTTATGTGGAAGTTCTGGGTTGATATCAGGCAGCGTAAAATCTTCCGCTATACGGTCATCCTTTTCTTCCCCTTTTTGAGATGAGTGAGCAGATCCTACAGGGTCGAAGGCTCCAATTGCCGTGGAATGAGTAGTTAGATTTGCCAAAAGGGAGTCAACTACTATCCTAGAATCCATGTGATGGATGTCTATCGGGCATGAGTCCCTGATTTTGGACAAAGGAGAGGGAGATACTACTAATACTACTGATTTTCCAGGAGTTGCTTTAATCACTTCATGCTTTTTTTCAGGTGATTCCAGCATCTCTACAAGTTTTAAGCTTGTTTCTTTTTTCGGAAAAAAGGAAGGAATGGTGTTGAAACTCTTCAGGGAATTGATTTGCAAAGACTGATTCCTTAAAGGGTTAGCTCTAGTTTTTTTACAAGCTCTTGTATACACTAACCTGCCAGAGCGAAGTTTTTTTGCAGTCATAGCTTTGCTCCTGAATTATATTATAGGACCTTTGCCATGCAGCCAACATAAACGGAGAAGAATGAATTCGAGGACCCCAATACGCTAATGCGCCCGAGCACCGATGCGCTGCTTATGCTACACCGGGCTCTGAACGCAGTGCTGAATTTCCTCTCTCCAACATACAATTCTTGCAGGCACAGCCCTCAGTTCGCAGCCCCCAGGTCTCACGACCGCTAAAAATTCTTCACGGGCAGATTTCAAGCTGCCTGCAAAATAACAGGCAACGTTTCCGTGAAATAATGCAGCCTAGGTGAGTCGCTAGATTTGCTGAAAAGACAGCGGCAATGGTGGCTACTACTGACAGGTGATGAGATGCGATGCGATATAATTCATGCCGCAACTCCTTCTCTCTATTCCAAACTACTCTTGCTGCTTGCTATACCCTCTCCCCTCCCCCCCCGCCTATGCAAAGCAAAGGGGGGGGTAAGGGGGCTAGGGGAGGAGCGGTGTGTAGATGCAATGCCAGGCTGGAGCAAGGCTGCGGCCTCTATAATTTAGTAGGTTTTGGTAGATAAGGCCACTGGGTTGATGGGCCAACGACTGTAGGTGGCTTTGTAAACTACACCAGCCTGACTCCTACAGCCGGGCCGCCACCCACAAACTTCACTCCCACGAGTAAGGAGCAAGGCAAGGCGGGGCAGAGGGGGGCGAAGCGTAGAGTAGTGTGGACATTTTTCACAGAGCAGCACAGCTTGAGGGCACCAAGAGTTCTGTTGTCCTTATGTCCTTATGGACCAGCAATAATCCAGGTTCCAAACCAGGTTAACAAAGTCCACTCACCCCTCGCGGCCGCTATCTGCAAACGTCTCGCCTCTTACCGCCTCTCGCCGCCAACCCACTCACAGGGGAGGGGATAATGAGTGAGCATAAAGGAGCCGAGAATGGGGGAAACACGGTGGGAGCAAGAGGAACTGCCTCCACCGCACCGCACCAACCTGCGTGCTCAGCCCCCACAGCTCAACCACAGCTCACCCCCCTTCGGCTCTTCGGCACTTTCCAAAACGCCAGCTCTGATCGCGGTGCCGTCGGCTCTTCCAAACGCTCCAAACGCTCCGCTCCGTTCAGGCTCCGTTCAGGCGCCGTTCAGGCTGCTGATTGCTGATTGCGCTGATTGCGCGAAACTCCTCCTCGGTTTCTGAGACTCTCTTACGGCTGCGGGGGGCACTGGTGCGGCTCCTGCCGCTGCGGGAAGCACAGGCGCGGCTCCTGCCACTGGCGGGGGCACTGGCGTGGCTCCTGCCGCTGCGGGTGCACTGACGTGGCTCCTGCCGCTGCTGGAGCACAGGTGCGGCTCCTGCTCCTACCGCTGCGAGGGCACTAGCGTGGCTCCCGTGGCTTCTGCCGCTTTTAGGGTGACGTTCGCGGCAGAGAAGCCCTCACACCGCAATGAGTCCTCGCAGCCTCCGACTGCCCGCTCTCACTCGGCAGCAAGAACCGGGAGCTGCGAGCTGGGGAAACCGCACCGGCAACCTCCAGCGGCCTCTAGCTCCAACTGGGAACTGGGAACAGCTGACGAGAATTCTCACACCTGAGACGGCTTCAGTCAGTCGAATCATGAACACTAAAAATAATTCCAACCCCCTTTCAGAAGGGCTGTAACATGGACCACTCCTATATTACATGTGTGTAGCTGCTCACCTGTCAACAGCTCCTGGAGGTGCTGTTTGTTGGCGCACCTCCTATCTTTGTGAGGAGTACTCTGGTGAGCTATGCCCTGTGAGATAGTTTTAGCTATACCAGTCCAATTCCAGACCTTATTGCAACCACTCTAGGGGAACTAATTTCCTCCTCCCATTCTCCATCTTCGAAGTGTGCCACATCTTTTCCCATTGTTCTTTTAAATTCACCAGTGGGTCTGGACCATTGTTTATTATCTTTTTATATATAAGTGATATTGCTTTTTATTGGGTGGATTCAAGCAGTATCAGGTCCTCTAACGGAGCAGTCTTCCAATTGTGTGTCCCTCAAGATATGAGCTTCTAAAGCACGTTTTAGTTGTAGATATCTAAATGCATCTGTGTTGGCTAGGTCATGCTAGTTGGGAAGCTGCTGCTAAGGGACAGGCCCCTCCGTCCTACATACATCTCCATTCTTACTGATTCTAATAGCGTCCCGTTTTTGAAATGCTGGAGACTGCCCACCTCTAGCACTGCATCACTGTCCTACAGTGGTGTTTTCTTTGTTAAAATGCCCCGCCACTTAAGATGTAGGAGAGCTTTCTTCCATGCATTACGTTTTTTTTGTGCGTGACATGGCAAAGCTGTTCAACTTTTCTTCTGGTACAACCCTACACTTTTCTATAGACTTCCGGCCACATGTACGACCATTTCATTTAGCGCCTCGCAATTTGCGACAAACTGCGAGTCGCAAATTGCGAGGCGCTAAATGAAATGTACAACATTGTGTTTAACACTGTTTGCGATTCCCAATGGGGTCGCAAATTGCGAGGCTCATTATTATTAACGAGCCTCTCGCAATTTGCGAGCCCATTGGGAATGCCAGCACTCCCAGGGATGGTGGCCTACTGGGCTCAGCAGACCACCATGTCTGGGACTGCTTTTAAATAAAGCAGTTTTTTTTTTTAAATGCAGCCCGTTTTCCTTAAAGGATACGGGATGCATTTTAAAAAAAAAAAATGAAACGTTTTCGTTTCATTTTTTAAGGGCAGGCAGTGGTCCCTGGGACCACTGCCTGCCCTTAAAAAATAATTTCGCATGCATTTGCAAAGGGGAAGGGGTCCCCTGGGGACCCCTTCCCATTTGCGAATGCATTACCACCTACTTGAAGTAGGTGGTAATTGCGAGTGTTTTGCGACCGCAATTGCGGTCGCAAAACATTAGTACATGGTTTTGAGACTCGCTATTTGGAAGGGAATGCCCCTTCCAAATAGCGAGTTGCAAAACCTATTTAGCGAGTCGCAAAAAAATTGCGACTAGCTAAATAGGCTTTGTACATGGCCCAAGTTGTTTTTGAATGCGCAAATGGGTTCGCTAACCCGTTTGCGCATGCAAAAATGGGTCGTACATCAGGCCCTATATCTGGAATCCAATATGGCTTATTCTGAAGGGCATAAATACATTTGGACCATACTGCCATTTTAACACATTGCCGTCTGTCCCAGATGGGACAGCGGCTAGGCTCACCAAATGTCTTCCCAGAATTTGTTTTGTACTGTATATAGGTTACACCAGGAGGAACTCTTCCTGATTCTGCATAATGTATATGGCCAGCTACTTGAACACACCAAGTTCTATCGCAAAGGGACATTGAAATGATCTGGCCAGAGCCAGTTCCTTAGTGGTTATAGGACCGATTTTCCCCAGTCTATACGGAAGCCTGAACTACTTTTGAATACTCAGCTAGTTGCAGCAGTTGGTTTATTGTTGATTCTGGTTCTGCAATACAAAGAACATTCTTTGCATATAGGGAGACATGTTCATCCCATGTCCCATTCCACCATAGACCACTCACCAATGTGCTTTGTCTCACCAAACATGCCAAGGGTTCCGATGCCATGGCAAATATCATTGCAGACAGCATGTACACTTATTGTGTCCCTCTATTCAGTGGAAACGGATCTAACAGTGTTCCATTGACCCGTACCCTGGCAAGTGGCTCATGGTAGAGCAGCTGCAACCATATCATGTAATTGGGACCAAAACCCATATGCGACAATAATGCAAATTCATGGCCATTCTAGGGTATCAAACAGTTTTTTGGCATCTAGGAAGAAATAATATTGTGCACACCCACACTCATCACCCGACTAACTTGAAGTCGAGTATCCCCTATGGGGAACTTAGTAGGGCCAAAATGAATTGTAGCACAGATGCAGCATATGCATTAGATGAAAAGAGAATAATGGAAAGGTTCAGGCTGAGGGGTTACCCATGCAGAACTTTGAAAGAGGCAACCCGGAAAGAAAGGGAGAAGAATAGACACACCCTACTTCTTGCATCTATAAATGACTCACAGCCAAATGGAAACTAGATCAGAATTACCACTTACAGATAAGATGCTTGGAAAATACAAAATCCTCTCAATAAACACTGGAGGTGGTAAGAGGGGATAACATAATTGGCAAGGATGTAGATCTGTAACATATGGAAAACTAAAATCATTAAAATACACATTAGTACACAGTGATCTCATAGAGGGCTATAGTAAGAACTGGATGAACTCCATGGTGCTTTACCACATTTGTGGTAAATGCAAAGCTGGTAAAAAATAGTTCCAATTTGAAGGAATATGAGACACCAGTGAGAAATTAATATATTGACACATTCCTCACATGTAGCTCAAACTTATGTGTTTAAATGTTGATATGCCTATGTAAGCTTCGATATATTAGGAGTGCTATCTTCCCAGTGAAAAACTGAATATTGGAATACATAAGAGCAACAAGAAATATGGATTTGACCTACCCAGTGGACTGACATTTTGAGGAGGAACATGACTCTAATGAAGACTTATTATCATTTTGTGGTATTGACAGAGTTTTACAGCACTAAATAGATGAGGACAGAATGAAAATCCAAAGAAAACTGGAGCCATGGACCATGATCTGCTTGAGCACCAAGCAACCAGATGGCTTCAATATTGAGGAGGAATTGGCAGTGCATATTGATTGATTATTTGCTCCCCTCCTGCATTATAAGGTTATGTAACCTGAAACACAATAAGGATGCACTTAACTGTATATTATTTGTAACAAGTTTTAAGGTCATATTCTGACTTTATTAATAGATAATTGTGAGGAAAGAAATAACTCCAAATTACAGTGGTAACCTCCATATGCTTTGTGCTGGGCAGGGGAGCACGTTATTTGTATAGTATGGATGAGACGCTCTTGATCCCAACCTTCACCAGTACTTTAGTGGCCATCGAATATCCTGCCAAGAATAATTGAATTTTATTGAGGAAGAGATGGGGCAACTTGGGAAAAGTAGTATATTATGCCATGATATTATTGTGTTGTGTCACCCTCCAATATCATCCCTCCCAGGACACTTATGGAAACTGAACATTTTGGGGAGAGTAAATGTAAGAAAAATAACCAAGATTAGTAAACTCTAGAACGATTACCTACGTATAGGTTCTCAATGGGCCTTATAAAATTTACAGTTCGTTTTAAGGCTAATTGCCAGTATGGTGAAGCTACTTGATACATGAATAACCCATACATTGATGAAATACAAACATGAGCTGAGATAAACTGGCCTTGTTAGCCCAAATTATGGACGAATCATACTTATGCAAATCAATTGTTTATGAATGACTTGTATGAAGAACTGCAGGAATTGAATTGCATTTGTTCTTATTAAGCATAGTCCTTGATATCATAATAAAGATAACAGATAGGAGCGTAGTCCTCTGTTTAGGTTAATGATTGATTGAAGCTTGTTTCATTAGTTGCAAGACTGCATATCAGGAAACAACGTTGCAAATGTCCCTAGCCAAGGCTAAGGCGATTTCAAAATAACAGCTGCTTGCTCCTAAGATCCTAGACAAACAATTGGAACATACTCAACCGATTAGATTTGTTACAACTTTCAGCAATGGGGCAAATGAAGTCAGGAAAATACTGGGGAAATATTGGTCAGTACTCTCAAATGAGAACAGTCTAAGGGGGGCTTTGACCGCATATCCTTAAATTACATATCGACGAGATACTAATCTAAGAGATAAATTGTCCAACAATATTGTGGAAAGTCAGAGAACTTGGCTCATGAATCCCCGTAAGGGCCTTACAACCTGTAGGAAGTGCAAAGCTTGTAAGAATAGTATACCCATCAGCAAATACATATCACCACTCACGGGACAAGAGAAATACATTGATAAGGCACTATCATGTAATTAGGACTACACTATTTATGTACTGGTGTGTCCATGTGACCGGTGGGTTATAGGAAGAATGATCAACCCTGTAAAGAAGAGGATATTAGAGCATATGAGGGCCATCAATCATGAGGATAGGAACTATCCGGTTGCGAGACACTTTGCAGCAGTTCATGAAAACTCATGTACTCACTTAAGATTTTTTGCGATAGATAGAATTGAACCGCAAATAAGGGGTGGTGACAGGGAATCTTCACTTAGGAAATTGGAGTCCAGATACATTATTGGATTGAATACCATGATACCAATAGGTCTTAACACAGATGTAGACTTGAATGTTCATCTAGGTTAATTATGTCTTGTGCAGACCCTAATTCAAAATGCCTAAATCACTGTAAACATTTTTTAGCTGTATAGTATGCTCAGAAGAACATAGAGAGTATGAGCATACTATCTACTGATTGTTGATTTTAATGTTTTAATCCATGCATGTGTTTCATTTATTTTTTGTTTTTGTGGTTTTGACTTTCATGTTTTTTCTGTTTCTGTCCTTTTCTAATGCCTTAAGTCTTCTTTTTATCTTTGTGTAGTCTTATCTATTCTTTTCACCTGTACTTCACATGGATATTGTTATAGACAGGGTTTTCTCTTGTTGTGTTTCCTTTATGCACTCAGGTTTTTTAATTCAGTTTAGAAATTTTTTCATATGTATGATGTTTGGGTAATTTTTGTTTTATTTTAATTCAAACAGTTAATCATGCATCTTGCCAGGGAATGACTACCAATGAGTCAGTAGCCTCTCTATGACAGTTGCAGTATGGACGTAATAGAAATTGGCTGAAAAAAAGCAAGTTGTCCCTTGACGACGAACCATATGAATTTTTGAAAGTATTTGGAATACGTAAATTGACATGTGTATTCAAGCAGGCCCACTGGGGCAGAATTGTCAATTTGAATTATCTGCAAAAGTTGAGCACAAAATGTAATTTAGGCCCACTTGAACAGAATTGTGAATTCCTGTTATCTGTGTAGTAATTGAATATGGAACAGAATGTCGTTTGGCATTGTTATTACGCATTACGAGACTTACACTAAACATTGAATTGGGGAATTACCCCAGGAGGCTAGAATTGTAATCTAAGTTCTCTCAGGTAGTCAAGTACCGGCAATTATAGGATCATGCAGGAAAACAAATGTACTTAAGACTGAGTTAAGATGATGTATATCTAACAGTCATGGCAGGAGTAGATGAAATATTCACTCCAAGATGGCGGATCTATGTAGATCGGTTAGTAATGCATGTCCTTTGTTTATTTCAATGGCTGTTATCAACAGCATGAATGTCCTTTCTTTGTGCTATTATCACTTGATGACGTATGATTTGTAATACAATTTAACCTATGGTGTAAGGAGAAGCACGCACCCGTGATCAAGGTGACGTGTTCGCCGAAACGCGTTGGGTTGTTTTGTTCATCCACTGGCATGATTAAATTGATTGAATTATACCAGCAAGCAAATTTGGAGTGCGCATTTTTCTTTCGCGTGCCAAGAAAGGAGCAATTCTACAATATAAAACAGACCAGAGCACACGGCGGGGCTGCAGAAATTCCTTTTATTTCAAAATGCATGACATGTTTCAGCAAGTGTGCCTTTTTTAAATGCTCATGTCTTCCAGGTTTGTCTGCACCTTCTTTAACATGCTGCCTCACTGTCATTGTTGGAAGCATCCGACCAAATTTTTATTGGAAAAGAGTTTGTGGCCACTCCAAAAGACTGCATCTCCCAGCATTCCCCAGAATTGTCCTATTGAATCCTGAAAGTGCTATTACTGACAGCCCTACAATGTTTGTATTAAATCTCCAGTGAGAACGGGCTGTTCCATCCAGTCTTTGCGAGTTTGAATCTGATTGTACTCTATTGGTTTTGCCTGAAAGTCATTTTTCAAAATATACTGGGTTTCTTCCAACCCCTTCGTCCAGTCGCATAATGCCCAAGTAGAACACACCTGGCGGCGCAGCCTGAGTAACCTACACCTCGCCTTGAAGTCATGGCCTGACAGTTGCAGCAGGTTCCCATTCTTCTCTGGCTGCGGAGGTTCAGAGGTTTTGAATAACTCCAAACTACAACCTTTTTCTGATGCCACTGGTACCTCAGAACATCTTAAGGATGGGGCTCTGTGTGCGCATGTGGCCGCACGCATATATTAAACCACCAATGGTTCCCTCTCCTGGAAACAGACCAGAGCACACGGCGGGGCTGCAGAAATTCCTTTTATTTCAAAATGCATGATTTGGTTCAGCAAGTGTGCCTTTTTCAAATGCTCATGTCTTCCAGGTTTGTCTGCACCTTCTTTAACATGCTGCCTCACTGTCATTGGAGGAAGCATTCGGCCAAATTTTCATTGGAAAATAGTTTGTGGCCACTCCAAAAGATTGCATCTCCAAGCATTCCCCACAATTGTCCTATTGAATCCTAAAAGTGCTATTACTGACAGCCCTCCAATTTTAAAATTTGTATTAAATCTCCAGTGAGAACGGGCTGTTCCATCCAGTCTTTGCGAGTTAGAATCTGATTGTACTCTATCGGTTTTGCCTGAAAGTCATTTTTCGAAACATACTGAGTTTCTTCCAACCCCTTCATCCAGCCGCACAATGCCCAAGTAGAACACACCTGGAGGTGCAGCCTGAGTAACCTACGCCTCACTTAGAATATATATTACGTACTGACGGTCGCCAATAGGTAGTTATAGTTAGGACCATGTTTTCATAGGAAAAGCGTTTTTTTACTTGCCTATATCTTTGGTGCCATTTGAAGAATCTTAACAAAATTTTCCCAAAAAAGTGTGCCATGATTCTTGTTGTGCATGGCAAGTTTCAGGGTGATCCATTAAGTGGGGGCCAAGAAAAAGGGGGTGTCTAGAAAGTGAGTTTCCCATGTTAATTCCCATAGAGTCTTTAGACACGCCTGCAGCCCGAACCGCTGGATGGAATTACACCAAATTTGGCAGAAAGGTGGATTTGGTTACGCAGATTTTGCTTTTTGTTATTTGGTGTAAATCTGTTTGGTAGTTGTTGAGAAATTAAAAAAATAAAGTTTGTAATATCCGTTGCCCGACGACTTCGTAAAAAATAACAAGCTTGTGCAGGGAAATGCTAAGCTCTGATTGGCTGCCAACACTTCAACCAGGAACTGTTAGCAGCCATCTTGGGACTCGGTTTCAGCTGAGTCCCAATTTAAATGTGAAAAAAAAAAAGAAAATGGGTCAGGGTCAGAATACCCTGACCCCCAACCCTTGGTCTTTGGGTCTGCCTGGGACACCGCCACAGCTTAAAAGCATTTTTTTAAAAACAATTGTAGTGAATTTGTAATATTCATGGAAAAAAATCAAGAAAAAAAAATACGCGCGGGCTCCCGCACTTGATTTTAAATAACCCCTGGGTGGGCAAGGTCCTGAGGGCAGATCATAAAAATAGGAGGGGGGCACACAGGCCCCCATCCTAGAGCTTCTGAAAGACTCGGGGACTTCCATCTCCCGGGGCATTGATTTTATGTATGCAGGGAGCTCCCACATGGCACCCTTTCACCCTAGGGACCGCCTCCTCCCTGGGGGGACTTTATGTGTATAAAGGGATGGGGCCCAAACAGCCCCCTTGCAGCCTGGGGACCGCTACCTCCCTGGGTCATTTCAAAATATGTATGCGCTACCTACCTGGGGCACTTATAAATATGTATACGTGGGGACCGTCACTTCCCCGGGGCTAAACATATAAAATTAATGCATGGGGCGACCCCTGACCTTGACTGGTAGGTCGCTCCCCCACCACACAGCTCCGTCTGTGTGCCCTGCTGCTGCCCCTGATTGTGCTCGTTTTTTTTCCTTTCTGTGCCCCCTTGCTGGCCCTGATTGTGCTCGTTTTTCCTTTCTGTGCCCCCTTGCTGGCCCTGATTGTGCTCGTTTTTCCTTTCTGTGCCCCCTTGCTGCCCCTGATTGTGCTCGTTTTCTTTCCTTTCTGTGCCCCCTTGCTGCCCCTGATTGTGCTCGTTTTTCCTTTCTGTACCCCCTTGCTGCCCCTGATTGTGCTCGTTTTTTTCCTTTCTGTGCCCCCTTGCTGCCCCTGATTGTGCTCGTTTTTCCTTTCTGTGCCCCCTTGCTGCCCCTGATTGTGCTCATTTTTTTTTCCTTTCTGTGCCCCCTTGATGCCCTGATTGTGCTCGTTTTCCCTTCTGTGCCTGTTTCCCGCCGCTGCGCCTGCGGCCCCGCCCCTCACTGCCCATTCGCTGCCCCATTCCCTGCTCCTCCCTCCCACCTCCCCATTTATGGCGGCCGCTGCGTGGTGAAGAGAGCGACCCCTGACCTTGACTGGTAGGTCGCTCCCCACCACACAGCTCCGTCTGTGTGCCCTGCTGCTGCCCCTGATTGTGCTCGTTTTTTTCCTTTCTGTGCCCCCTTGCTGGCCCTGATTGTGCTCGTTTTTCCTTTCTGTGCCCCCTTGCTGCCCCTGATTGTGCTCGTTTTTCCTTTCTGTGCCCCCTTGCTGCCCCTGATTGTGCTCGTTTTCTTTCCTTTCTGTGCCCCCTTGCTGCCCCTGATTGTGCTCGTTTTTCCTTTCTGTACCCCCTTGCTGCCCCTGATTGTGCTCGTTTTTCCTTTCTGTACCCCCTTGCCGCCCCCTCACTGCCCATCCGCTGCCCCATTCCCTGCTCCTCCCTCCCACCTCCCCATTTATGGCGGCCGCTGCGTGGTGAAGAGAGCGACCCCTGACCTTGACTGGTAGGTCGCTCCCCCACCACACAGCTCCGTCTGTGTGCCCTGCTGCTGCCCCTGATTGTGCTCGTTTTTTTCCTTTCTGTGCCCCCTTGCTGCCCCTGATTGTGCTCGTTTTTCCTTTCTGTGCCCCCTTG
The DNA here is from genome assembly GCA_963921515.1 of Calotriton arnoldi. Classification (NCBI taxonomy): domain Eukaryota; kingdom Metazoa; phylum Chordata; class Amphibia; order Caudata; family Salamandridae; genus Calotriton; species Calotriton arnoldi. The sequence goes on from CAWUFW010018060.1 coordinate 63,778, forward strand.
CTGCCCCTGATTGTGCTCGTTTTTCCTTTCTGTGCCCCCTTGCTGCCCCTGATTGTGCTCATTTTTTTTCCTTTCTGTACCCCCTTGATGACCTGATTGTGCTCGTTTTCCCTTCTGTGCCTGTTTCCCGCCGCTGCGCCTGCGGCCCCGCCCCCTCACTGCCCATTCGCTGCCCCATTCCCTGCTCCTCCCTCCCACCTCCCCATTTATGGCGGCCGCTGCGCGCCGCGCCGCTGGCGCGCCAAAGGCGCGCCTAAGGCAAGCCCGTCTGCGCCCGTCCGCGCCATGACCGCGCCCAGCGCCAGACCCCCTGGTCCGGGCATCCCCCGCCACATCAACAGACGCCAATACGACGCCAGCACCCTCCACGCACTCAACCCCGGAAAAGATCACGCCTGCTACCAGGCCACCCCGAAGCGCACCCAAGGGCCCTTCACCTGCCGGAACTGCAGCTTCGCCAGCACCCGCCCCGCCAAACCACCGCCCAGGAAAGAACCCAACTACCTCAGATGCATCCTCCTCAACACCCGCTCCGCCCGCAAACACGCCATCGAACTCTGGGACCTTCTCGACTCAACCTCCCCAGACGTCGCATTCCTGACGGAGACCTGGCTGAATCCCGCTTCAGCCCCCGACATCGCCATTGCCATCCCGGACAGATACAAGATCACCTGCAGGGACCGGACCAACGGAGTCGGAGGAGGCATCGCCATCGTCCACAGGAACACCCTCAGAGTCTCAACCAACACCGACGACACCCTCAGCACCGCCGAACACATGCACTTCCAGATCCACACCGATCCCAACACCACCCTCAGAGGAACCCTCATCTACAGACCCCCGGACCCCGACCACAGTTCAGCGATTCCATCGCTGACTTCGTCAGCACACACGCCATCGCCTCCACGGACTACATCCTCCTCGGGGACCTGAACTTCCACCTCGAGAACAACAAGGACACCAACTCCACCACCCTGATCGACAACCTCGCCACCCTCGGACTCAGACAGCTCGTGACTACACCCACCCACGCCGCCGGCCACACGCTAGACTCCATCTTTTCCGCAAGCCCACACGTCTCCTTCAACCACACCTCCGAACCCCACTGGACTGACCACCACTGCATCCACTTCACCTACAGGAAGCCCACCACGCACCACTGCACCGAACAAATGCCTCGCCGCTGCTGGAGCAGAGTCACGGAAGACCAGCTAACCACAACCCTCGCCCTGAGCCCACCCGCCGAACCCTCCGACCCCGACACCGCCTCCCGCAACCTCAGACAGTGGATCGACGACTGCGCCAACACCCTCGCCCCGCTCAAGAATCCGCCCAACAGCCACACCAGCAAGAAAGCCACCTGGTTCACCGAAGACCTCCAGGCCTCCAAACGAACATGCCGAAAACTGGAGAAGATCTGGCTCCACGAACGGACAGCGGACAGCTACGCCGCCCACAAGAGCGCCACCCGCAGTCACCATCACCTCATCAGATCCGCCAAAAGGGCCTCACTCAAAGACCGCCTAGACAACAATGCACCCAACAGCAAAGAGCTCTTCAACATCGTGAAGGAACTCTCAAACCCCAGCTCCAACACCAACGACATCCAGCCGTCGCGAGACCTGTGCGACTCACTGGCCACCTTCTTCCACCGCAAAATCGCCGACATCCACGACAGCTTCAACACCACGACCGCCCCGGCAACCACCGAGACCACTGCCCCCACAACCACCAACCGCCTGCTCTCCTGGACCAACATCAACGACGAGGACACCAGCGAGATCATGAACACCATCCACTCCGGTTCACCGCTAGACCCGTGCCCTCACCACATCTTCAACAAAGCCAGTACAGCCATCGCGCCCCATCTCCGGAAAATAATCAACATCTCCTTCGAGACAGCAACCTTCCCGGAAAGCTGGAAGCACGCCGAGATCACCGCCTTACTCAAGAAACCCAAGGCAGACCCCAAGGACCTCAAGAACTTCCGACCCATCTCTCTGCTCCCGTTCCCCGCGAAGGTCACCGAGAAAATCGTCAACAAACAACTGACCCGCTACCTCGAGGAGAACAACATCCTGGACCCTTCCCAGTCCGGCTTCCGCAGCAACCACAGCACCGAAACCGCCCTCATCGCCGCCACCGATGACATCAGGACCCTGCTAGACAACGGAGAAACAGCAGCCCTCATCCTCCTGGACCTATCAGCCGCCTTCGACACGGTCTGCCACCACACACTACGAACACGCCTTCACGACACCGGGATCCAAGAGAAGGCCCCGGACTGGACTACATCCTTCCTTTCCGGCAGAACACAAAGTGTCCGCCTCGCCCCCTTCCGATCCAAGGCCACCAAGATCATCTGCGGCGTACCCCAAGGCTCCTCCCTCAGCCCAACGCTGTTCAACATCTACATGGTACCCCTCGCCCACGTCGCCCGACAGCACAACCTCAACATCATCTCCTACGCCGACGACACCCAGCTGATCCTCTCCCTCACCAAAGACCCTCACACCGCCAAAGCCCACCTCCACGAAGGAATGAAGGCCGTCGCCGAATGGATGAGGACCAGCCGCCTGAAGCTGAACTCGGACAAGACGGAGGTCCTCATCCTTGGTTCCAACCCTTCAGCCTGGGACGACTCCTGGTGGCCAACATCACTGGGAACAGCCCCGCCACCCACCGACCACGTACGCAACCTAGGGGTCATCCTCGACCCCACCCTCTCCATGACTAAGCAGGTCAACGCCGTTTCCTCATCCTGCTTCAACATCCTCCGAATGCTCCGCAGGATCTTCAAGTGGATCCCCACCGAAACAAGAAAAACAGTCACCCAGGCCCTCGTCACCAGCAGGCTGGACTACGGAAACGCCCTCTACGCAGGAACGACGGCTAAGCTCCTGAGACGGCTGCAACGCATCCAGAACGCCTCTGCACGTCTTATCCTCGACATCCCCCAACGCAGCCACATCACACCCCACCTGAGAGACCTGCACTGGCTCCCTGTCAACAAGAGGATAACCTTCAAGCTCCTCACCCACGCACACAAAGCACTCCACAACTCCGGACCAGCCTACCTCAACAGACGACTCAGCTTCTACACCCCCACCCGCCAGCTCCGCTCGACCAGCCTCGCCCTCGCCACAGTCCCCCGCATCCAGAAAACGACCGCCGGCGGCAGATCCTTCTCCCACCTCGCCGCCAAGACCTGGAACACCCTCCCCACCAACCTCCGACAGACCCAAGACCTACTGGCCTTCAGAAGACTCCTCAAGACCTGGCTCTTCGATCAGTAGCAGCACCACCCCCCTCTTCCCCCAGCGCCTTGAGACCCTCGCGGGTATGTAGTGCGCTTTATAAGTGACATGATTGATTGATTGATTGATTGGGGGCCTCAGTCAGTGTCTGTATGGGTGGGTGAGTGAGTGGCTGTGTGAGTGGCTGTATCGGTGGATGAGTGGGTGTGTCAGTGACTGCATAGGTGAGTGAGTGGCTATCTGAATGGCTGTATGATTGAGTGACTGGGTATGTAAGTGGCTGTATGGATGAGTGAGTGGCTGTTTGAGTGAGTGTTTGGTTAAGTGAGTTGGTGTGTGAGTGGCTGTATAAAAAAGTGAATGTCTGTGGGATTGGCTATATGGGAGAGAGAGTGGCTGTGTGAGTTGTTATATGGATGTGTGAATGAGTATGTAAGTGGTTGTGCGAGTGTGTTAGTGAATGTCTGAGTGGTTGTATGGGTGAGTGACTGTTGAGAGGCTATATGGGTGAGTGAGTGTGTGTGTGAGTGGCTGTATAGGTAAATAACTGGGTGTGTCTGTAGCTGTATGGGTGAGTGAGTGGCTGTGTGAATGGCTCTATGGAAAGTAAGTGGTTGTGTAAGTACCTGTACGGGTCTGTGAATGGGTATATAAGTGGTTGTGTGGGTATGTGAGTTGGCGTATGAGAGGTTGTATGGGGGTGTGAGTTGGTGTGTGAGTGGTTCTGTGGTTAATGTCATTTGAGATGTCATCAGTGATGCCATCAGTGAAGCTCACTGACCATGTCATGAGTGATGTAATATGTGAGGTCCTAAACAGTGCATTGCGGGGTGTAAGTTATAGTTAGCTCGGATAACTATAACTGCTGAATTTCACTGGTTTTGTACAAGTGAAAACTGAAATTAACTATAATGTCCCTGTGCCCTTTGTTTTTTTCAGTGAGTCTCTAAGGTTTTTTTATTCTATTTCCTAACTATAATATCCCTGTAACTTTTGTTTTTTCTGCGAATATATATATATATATATATATATTTACATATTATCTACTGGCGGTCGCCAGTAGATAGTTATAGTTAGGACCTATTTTCCATAGGAAATTCACAACATTCTATTTCCAATAACTTTGGCGCCGGTCGACGAATCTTCGCAAAATTTTCAAAACTTATGGCCCGCTCTGGCCTGCTCCTATCCTGAAAGTCTCGGGGTAATTCGTCAAGTGGGGGCCGAGAAAAAAGGGGGGTCCCAAAACGTGTTTTCCCCATGCAATTTTCCATAGGAACCTTTAGTCGCAGCTACAGCCTGAACTGCTGAACGGAATTACACCAAATTTGGCAAAAAGGTAGCCCTTGGTTCAGAGTCGTGCCTTTTGGTTAAATGGTGTAAATCCGTTCAGTAGTTCCTGAGAAAATCAAAAGTAAAATCACATATATATCTGGGCGGAGCCTAACCACACATGTCATTGTGAGATCTGATTGGCTGTCAGCACTTCATCCTGGAATTGCTGGCAGCCATCTTGGGACCAATATACATGATAGTACCCCATTGAAATGCATTGTAGTGAATCAAAGATTTTGAGGGTTACCAAAAGGTGAACTATAAAGGGTGATAACAGACTTTAGTTACATTAGAATTCATTTGTTGATGGTACCATACTAATTTCAGGAATTGTGGTGTGTTCTAAGGTGATTTTACCCTGTGAAAAACCTTCTGCTGGGATATCATGAATCATGTTTGAGAGAAAACTATTTTCACATGCTTGTCCCATAGAGTTTTGGAAGGTGCTCCAGAAGCTAAAATAAGAGCATATTTTCTGTAAATTCACATTATCTTTCTCAGTCATGTGAGAATGAAGTCTGACATTCTCAGTAAAACATGTACATCCAATAAGGGCAGAGACTGTCAGTTGATTCGTTTGTTTTCTACTGCAGCTTCGCAGAGTGTTCTAAAGAACAACTAGAGGGCTAACAGCCTTACTTATGACAAAATTATGGCACACCTGAAGCCATCTTGATTGGAATAAACTGGTAACTCTTAAAACATTTAATTTAAAAAGGAACAAAATGAGGGGGTTCATTTTGTCATAGAAATTATGGTTAGTGCTGTAGAAAGAAAAAATAGGACATGTTTTAAGTGAGATCTCAACTATCTTCCTGTTATATTTCAACAGGAGCAGCCTGCCAGTTGATTCCTTTGTGTTCTACTGCAGCTTCCCAGAGTGTTCCAAAGAACAACTAGAGCGCTAACAGCCTTACTTATGACAAAAGTATGGCACACCTGAAGCCATCTTGATTGGTATAAACTGGTAACACTTAAAACATTTAATTTAAAAAGGAACAAAATGATGGGGTTCATTTTGTCATAGAAATTATGGTTAGTGCTGTAGAAAGAAAAATTAGGACATGTTTCAAGTGTGATCTCAAATATCTTCCTGTTATATTTCAACAGGAGCAGCCTGTCAGTTGATGCCTTTGTGTTCTACTGCAGCTTCCCAGAGTGTTCTAAAGAACAATTAGAGAGCTAACAGTCTTACTTATGACAAAATTATGGCACACCTGAAGCCATCTTGATTGGAATAAACTGGTAACACTTAAAACATATAATTTAAAAAGGAACAAAATGAGGGGGTTCATTTTGCCATAGAAATGAACAACATTCCCAGCACGACCCCTACACTACACAAGCACCACTGCACTACCCTAAACCCTAAAACACTACCCCCAGCACGACCCCCTTCACTACCTAAACACAATGGCACTACCCTAAACCCTAAAACACTACCTCCAGCACGACCCCCTACACTACACAAACACCACTGCACTAACATAAACCCTAAACACTACCCCCAGTATGACCCCCTACACTACCCAAACACCACTGCACTACCCTAAACCCTAAAACACTACCCCCAGCATGACCCCCTACACTACCCAAACACCACTGCCATACCCTAAACCCTAAAACACTACCCCCAGCATGAACCCCTACACTACCCAAACACCACTGCACCACCCTAAACCCTAAAACACTACCCCCAGCACTACACTCTACACTACACAAACACCACTGCACTACCCTAAACCCTAAAACACTACCCCAGTACTACCCCCTACACTACCCAAACACCACTGCACTAACATAAACCCTAAAACACTACCCCCAGCACAACCCCCTACACTACACAAACACCACTGCACTACCCTAAACCCTAAAACACTACCGCCAGCACGACTCCCTACACTACCCAAACACCACTGCACTACCCTAAACCCTAAATCTACCCCCAGCATGACCCCCTACACTACCCAAACACCACTGCACTACCCTAAACAATAAAACACTACCCCCAGCATGACCCCCTACACTACACAAACACCACTGCACTACCCTAAACCCTAAAACACTACCACCAGCATGACCCCGTACACTACTCAAACACCACTGCACTACCCTAAACCCTAAAACACTACCCCAGCACAACCTCCTACACCACCCAAACACCACTGCACTACCCTAAATCCAAAAACACTATCCCCAGCACGACCACCTATACTACCCAAACACCACTGCACGACGTTAAACCCTAAAACACGACCCCCTACACTACACAAACACCACTGCACTACCCTAAATCCTAAAACACTAGAACCCAGCACGACCCCCTACAGTACACCAACACCACTGCACTACCCTAAACCCTAAAACACTACCCCCTACACTACACAAACACCACTGCAGTACCCTAAACCCTAAAACACTACCCCCAGCACGACCCCCTACACTACACAAACACCACTGCACTACCGTAAACCCAAAACACTACCCCAGCACTACCCCCTATACTACCCAAACACCACTGCGCTACCCTAAACCCTAAAACACTACCCCCAGCATGACCCCCTACACTACACAAACACCACTGCACTACCCTAAACCCTAAAACACTACCCCCAGCACGACTCCCTATACTACACAAACACCACTGGACTACCCTAAACCCTAAAACACTACCCCCAGCATGACTCCCTACACTACCCAAACACCACTGCACTACACTAAACCCTAAATCTACCCCCAGCATGACCTCCCACACTACACAAACAATCACTGCACAACCCTAACCCCTAAAACACTACCCCCAGCACGACCCCCTACACTACCCAAACACCACTGCACTACCCTAAACCCTAAAACACTAACCCCAGCATGACCCCCTACACTACCCAAACACCACTGCACTACCCTATACCCTAAAACATGACCCCCTACACTACACAAACATGACTGCACTACCCTAAACCCTAAAACACTACCCACAGCATGACCCCCTACACTACACAAACACCACTGCACTACCCTAAACCCCCTATACTATACAAACACCACTGCACTACTCTAAACCCTAAAACACTACCCCCAACACGACCCCCTCACAACACAAACAAAACTGCACTACCCTAAACCCTAAATCTACCCCCAGCACGACCCCCTACACTACCCAAACACCACTGCACTACCCTAAACCCTAAAACACTACCCCAGCACAACTCCCTATACTACACAAACACCACTGGACTACCCTAAACCCTAAAACACTACCCCCAGCATGACTCCCTACACTACCCAAACACCACTGCACTACACTAAACCCTAAATCTACCCCCAGCATGACCTCCCACACTACACAAACACCACTGCACTACCCTAACCCCTAAAACACTACCCCCAGCACGACCCCCTACACTACCCAAACACCACTGCACTACCCTAAACCCTAAAACACTAACCCCAGCATGACCCCCTACACTACCCAAACACCACTGCACTACCCTATACCCTAAAACACGACCCCCTACACTACACAAACATGACTGCACTACCCTAAACCCTAAAACACTACCCACAGCATGACCCCCTACACTACACAAACACCACTGCACTACCTTAAACCCTAAAACACTACCCCCTATAGTACACAGACACCACTGCACTACCCTAAACCCTAAAACACTACCCCCAGCATGACCCCCTACACTCCACAAACACCACTGCACTACCCTAAACCCCCTACACTATACAAACACCACTGCACTACTCTAAACCCTAAAACACTACCCCCAGCACGACCCCCTCACAACACAAACACCACTGCACTACCCTAAACCCTAAATCTACCCCCAGCACGACCCCCTACACTACCCAAACACCACTGCCATACCCTAAACCCTAAAACACTACCCCCAGCATGAACCCCTACACTACCCAAACACCACTGCACTACCCTAAACCCTAAAACACTACCCCCAGCACTACCCCCTACACTACCCAAACACCACTGCACTAACATAAACCCTAAAACACTACCCCAGCACAACCCCCTACACTAAACAAACACCACTGCACTACCCTAAACCCTAAAACACTAGCCCAGCACGACTCCCTACACTACCCAAACACCACTGCACTACCCTAAACCCTAAATCTACCCCCAGCACGACCCCCTACACTACCCAAACACCACTGCACTACCTGAAACCATAAAACACTACCCCCAGCATGACCCCCTACACTACACAAACACCACTGCACTACCCTAAACCCTAAAATACTACAACCAGCATGACCCCCTACACTACTCAAACACCACTGCACTACCCTAAACCCTAAAACACTACCCCAGCACGACCCCCTACACTACCAAACACCACTGCACTACCCTAAACCCTAAAACACTACCCCCAGCACGACCCCCTACACTACTGCACTACCCTAAACCCTAAAACACTACCCCCAGCACGACCCCCTACTCTACCCAAACACCACTGCACTACCCTAAACATTAAAACACTACCCCCAGCACGACCCCCTACACCACCCAAACACCACTGCACTACCCTAAACCCTAGAGAAGAAACCCCCACCCCATGCCCAATCCCCCTTACCTCTCACTCCTCGTGGTTCCTCTCTCCTCGTGGTTCCTGCTTCACATCGTCTCTGAGGGGCGGTGCATGTCGTTGTGAGGAAACGGAACAGCCTCTGTTTCCTTACAACGACGTGGATCATCTACATGTTTTTTAGAACGCATGGTCATTTACCATACATACCTTTACAACAAAATTCGTTGTAAAGGCATGCGTGGTAAATGACCATGCGTTCTAAAAAAATGCGTAGTAATGACTTTGCGATGTACAACGCATGTCTGGTAATGCATGCATTGTAATGGTATCGCAAAGTAAAAAAGTCGTTGTAACGGCTGCTTACCGATCGAAGCTGGCCCCTGTTCTTCAGTGAGACGTTTATTTGATTAATTAGGAGGAAGGAATGTGTTTTTTTACCGAAAAGTGCATTCCCGGCTGTTGTATTGTGAAAGTGTCCGCGTGGCCTGGTTTCACTTCTGGTGAGAGAGTGAAAGAGTCTGTTTGGATCTAAAGGAGTTCTGTTGTTGGACGGGGCCGGCGCCAAACGTCATCAGGAAACATAGCTAATGGAAAGCGTCCTCCCTGAAGTGTGGAGCAGTGCCATGAGAGGTCAACGAGTGTGCGTCCCACTGCAGTATGACCGTACCGCGTGACCAATGTGCCGACTCCAGGGTACGGGAGGCAGAAGCGGCATCGCAGGTCCTCTTGAAGACCGTTGTAGCACTAATTCTACATTTTGGTACTAGGGCATTTTAACTTCGTTGTTCCTGCCAGATACAAAGAGAAGATCCTGTGTTATTCAGTGCCCTTGTTACCTTTTTTGTGGGTTGTGGTGCTTGTCACTTCGCTGCCCCGCCAGTGCACACGACTGGGCACCCCACCTCGTGTGCCATCTGCAGGGCCTCTGATCACTGGTTTTGGTTTCTGGAGTGGCAACATAAACAGTTGCTCCCAAAGGACTAGCCTGAACACTTAGGTGAATATCCCCTGCACCAGCATTCCACGGAAATTCTTTCCTAGCTCTCCCACGTCAACGAGGACGTCATAATAGCACAGCTCCGCTCGCGACACCGTATGACGTCATCGGAGCCATAAGAGGACCTCGTCGGCGTGCTGACGTCAGTTCCACCCATTTTTTCCGTGCCACCGAGGCAAACAGGCGGACCGAGACATTTTCACAAGTATACATAGTATAATAAATATATATATATTCACTGAAAAAACCATAGGTTTCAGGCACGTTATAGTTAGAAATTAGCATTTAAAAAACCTTAGAAATTCACTGAAAAAACCATAGGTTTCAGGCACGTTATAGTTAGAAATTAGCATTTAAAAACCTTAGAAATTCACTGAAAAAACCATAGGTTTCAGGGGCGTTATAGTTAGTTGGACATTTCACTCGTACAAAACCATAGAAATTCCCCCGTTATAGTTAGTTCAGCTAACTATAACTCGCGCGCCCGCAATGCACTGCTGATGACGTCACATATTACATCACTCATGACATGGTCAGTGACATCACTCATGACATCACTGATGACATCATCCTTGTGATAGAGTGGCAGACCTCCTCTCACCCTAATATAACCTTTGATACACACACTCAAAACTGACATTTTCAAAACAATGGACATACCAATACCAGTTACAACACACCTATTCAGTAATTCCAAGATCTACACACACATCCACTCATTCACCAACAGTCCCTATACAGTCACTCATACATGTACTCACTCATCATATGTACTCATACACCTATACATCCTGTTACACACCGCCACTCATCCTTAGAGTTACTCACACACATAGTCACACTTGCAAACAAAGTATCAAACAACCATTTACTTGCATATACAGTTATACACACACTACCACACTTACTTCTACAGAAACTTACACATACTTACTCTCTTAAACAATAACTTATAGAAACACCTACTTATTTGTACAGGAACTCTTCCAATCTCTCACTCTCACATATACTCACTTATATACACCAATACTCACATATACTAGTTTAAAACATATGTAGTTACTCATAAAGACACTATTGAGACAGTCATTCACTCACTAACACACCCATACACACTCATCCACCTATACAGTCCTGCACACATGCTGTCTTCAACACATACAAACAGTGAGTCACTCATTCATGCATCTTTGCACTAAGTAATACCCCCACCGAACCATACAGACACTCAGACACTCATACTGATACTCAAAAAACCAACTAATAACCCATATAGACACTCATGTAGCTACTCACCAACCAATGCAGCCACTTATACACAAAGTGAGAGACTGATACAGATATTTTCATATTTAAACATTACTCACTAACCCATGTATTCACTAAGATACACTTAATCAGTCAGTTATACAATCAATTTTACAAAAAAATCATCCATTTAGACACTTATATACCCATTTATTCTTCCATCGACCTTGAGATATACATATATAAAACATATTTAATTTTCAGAAAAACACACATTCACTGGATGATGTCATCAGTGATGTCATCAGTGATGTCATTTGAGATGTCATCAGTGATGTCATCAGTGATGTCACTGACCATGTCATGAATGATGTAATATGTGACGTCATCAGCAGTGCATTGCGGGGCGCGAGTTATAGTTAGCTGAACTAACTATAACGGCCGAATTTCTCTGGTTTTGTACGAGTGAAATGTCCAACTAACTATAACATCCCTGAAACCTGTGGTTTTTTCAGTGAATTTCTAAGGGGTTTTAAATGCTAATTTCTAACTATAACATGCCTGAAACCTATGGTTTTTTCAGTGAATTTCAAAGGTTTTTTAAATGCTAATTTCTAACTATAACATGCCTGAAACCTATGGTTTTTTTCAGTGAATTTCAAAGGTTTTTTAAATGCTAATTTCTAACTATGCCTACAGAGGTAGGACATGTGAAGAAAGAGGAACAAACGCACAGAAAGAAGCAAAAGAAATGCAGAAAGAGGCAACAGAAGTCCAGAAAGATGAAGAAAAGTGCAGGAAGAAGCAAGACATGTGCAGAAAGAACCAACAGAGGAGCAGAACGAGGCCTTGTTGCAAAATCATCCTGTGCACCCAACTTTTTTCTGACGGGTACTGGTGGTAACTGACTCTGACTAACCAGGCCTAGAGCCAGTGCTATGCTAAAAGACACTTGGGGCAGAATTATAAGCCCCTTGCACCTTCTTGAGCCGCCATTGCGTCACTTTGTTTGACGCAACGGCGGTGCAAAAAAAGAGGCCTATTTACAACGTGACGCATCTAGGGAGATGCGTCACGTTGTAAAGCCCTGTGTCACATTATACCTGCGTCAGGTATAATGTATGCAGGGTCGGCGTTCCCACGCAGGAAGGCCTAGTAAAATTGACGCAGTGAAATCTACAAGATTTCACTGCACCACTTTTAGGACGCCAAAACCTTACGCCTGCTTGAAGCAGACGTAAGTAGTGATGCAGTGCAGTGGGAATAGGCCTCAACACGCATTGCAGGAGTTGCGCCGTGCTTGCAAGACCACTCCAGCAATGCGTGACTTTTGCCCCAACAGATGCGTCAGAATTTCTGACGCATCTGTCAATCCTTGCGCCATGGTGCACCGTATTGTAAATACGGCGCATCCATGGTGGCGCAAGGGTTTCTCAGAGTGGTGCAGGGAAAGTGACGCATCTCTACAGATGCGTCACTTTCTTGTAAATCTGCCACCAAGAATACAGTGAAAACACCTACAAACACTAGGGAACCCACTCTTGGATGGAGATTGAAGTCCCTTTCGCTGCTGGGGGTCCTTTAGGGGCCAACTAGCCTACCTCTTACCTCCAGCAAGCCCCACGCAGTGGGATTGGTGAGAGGTAGACAAAGGCCATGCCCCCTTTCTCCACCACTCTGCAAACGCTCCCCCTGGCGCGTTGTTAGTTGGGGAATTAATTCCCCTTGAATACTGAGGGTCCCTGGGTGCCAACTAGCCCACCAGGTACCTCCAATATGTGCCACAGAGCTGCGTTGCAGAGAGGTGGTCTGAGGCCACGCCCCTTTTTACACCACTCTGCAACGCAGCTCTGTGGTGCTTACTGGAGGTACCTGGTGGGCTAATTGGCCCCCAGGGACCCTCAGCATTCAAGGGGACTTAATCCCCCAATTTACAACGCACCAGGGGGCGTGTTTGCACACTTGTCATATCAGGCCCCACCCCCTCCCTGCACCACTGTGCAAACGCACCCCCAGGGAGGTGGCGGTCCCCAGGCTGCAGGGGCCCCCACGGGCCCCCGCAAATAAATAAATTATTGCCCCCGGTACCTGGCCCACCCGGGGGCTTTTTGAAAACGAAGCGCAGGAGCCCGCGGTTCATTTTTTTTACATTTTCACAGCAGGATTCGCGACCCCAACGCGAATTCTGCCGTTTAAAAAAAAAATGCTTTTTTTGGCCCTGAGCAGGCCTAGGGGGTCAGGGTGTTTCTACCCTGCCCCCTTTTCTTCTTTTTCATGTTTTTTTTCTGATTTCTTGTGACTCGGTTTCCAAGTCACAAGATGGCTGCCAACACTTCCTGGTTTGGAGTGTTGGCAGCCAATCAGAATGAAGCTCGTGCCCGGGAGGGTTCGCAAACCCTCCTCGGTGCTCAGATATCAAAACTTTTTCTTTTTCTAATTTCTCAGGAACTACTGAACGGATTTACACCATTTAAAAAAAAGGGCTCTTTCTGAACCAAGACCTACCTTTTTGACAAATTTGGCGTAATTCCGTTCAGCAGTTCGGGCTGTAGCTTTGTCTAAAGTTTCCTATGGAAATTAACTTGGGGAAAACGTGTTTTGGGACCCCCCTTTTTTCTTGACCCCTGCTTGTCAAATCACCCCGAAACTTTCAAGACAAGAGCTGACTGGAGCGGGCCACTAGTTTTGAAAATTTTGCGACGATTCATCAACCGGTGCCAAAGTTATTGGGAAAAGAAAAAACACTTTTTGAATAGAAACGAGGTCCTAACTATAACTACCTACTGGCGACTGCCAGTAGGTAATATATATATATATATATATATATATATATTTATATAAAGAAAACACCGGTAACTTCTTTCAAAGGAACCAAAAGGACACAACGGGGATAAGAGGAAGACAGCTTTACTGGACATAAAAACGGCATGATGCATTTCGGCATAGTAGCCTTCTTCGGATGCCTTTGACACCGGAGTTGGAATCCCACCCTCATAAGTACCTCCTTCGGCTCCTCCCATTGATAGGCGGGCAGCTGGCTCCAATTGAAAATAAAGGTTTATTTGATTTGTAGTCCACTGTGAAAAACTACAACTCCCATAAGTCCGCTTGGTGGTAAATAACTCCCATGGAGCCCAAGTTGACCCAAATGGTGCTGCTAATGCCTTGTAGGGGGGTGAAGTATACCACATAAAGTCCGATGTGGTAGTCCCACCGTCTTCCTTGGGTCCCCAAACGCTCCGCCTCCATTACCCCTGCCAGCAGGGTCCCGGAACAGCAGAACAGTGTCCGCGTCCCCCGTGAGATCCGGGTTGCTCCTGGCAAAAACCACTTGCTGGGCTGGTTCTTGAGGCGGTCCGAGGAAACCAATACCTTGGATAACGTCTCATAATGCCAGAAATCCCTCGGCCTCTTGTAGAGCGGGTCCTTTTCGCACGCTACTGGCGGGCGTGCATAAACAAAGAAAACACCGGTAACTTCTTTCAAAGGAACCAAAAGGACACAACGGGGATAAGAGGAAGACAGCTTTACTGGACATAAAAACGGCATGATGCATTTCGGCATAGTAGCCTTCTTCGGATGCCTTTGACACCGGAGTTGGAATCCCACCCTCATAAGTACCTCCTTCGGCTCCTCCCATTGATAGGCGGGCAGCTGGCTCCAATTGAAAATAAAGGTTTATTTGATTTGTAGTCCACTGTGAAAAACTACAACTCCCATAAGTCCGCTTGGTGGTAAATAACTCCCATGGAGCCCAAGTTGACCCAAATGGTGCTGCTAATGCCTTGTAGGGGGTGAAGTATACCACATAAAGTCCGATGTGGTAGTCCCACCGTCTTCCTTGGGTCCCCAAACGCTCCGCCTCCATTACCCCTGCCAGCAGGGTCCCGGAACAGCAGAACAGTGTCCGCGTCCCCCGTGAGATCCGGGTTGCTCCTGGCAAAAACCACTTGCTGGGCTGGTTCTTGAGGCGGTCCGAGGGAAACCAATACCTTGGATAACGTCTCATAATGCCAGAAATCCCTCGGCCTCTTGTAGAGCGGGTCCTTTTCGCACGCTACTGGCGGGCGTGCATAAACAAAGAAAACACCGGTAACTTCTTTCAAAGGAACCAAAAGGACACAACGGGGATAAGAGGAAGACAGCTTTACTGGACATAAAAACGGCATGATGCATTTCGGCATAGTAGCCTTCTTCGGATGCCTTTGACACCGGAGTTGGAATCCCACCCTCATAAGTACCTCCTTCGGCTCCTCCCATTGATAGGCGGGCAGCTGGCTCCAATTGAAAATAAAGGTTTATTTGATTTGTAGTCCACTGTGAAAAACTACAACTCCCATAAGTCCGCTTGGTGGTAAATAACTCCCATGGAGCCCAAGTTGACCCAAATGGTGCTGCTAATGCCTTGTAGGGGGTGAAGTATACCACATAAAGTCCGATGTGGTAGTCCCACCGTCTTCCTTGGGTCCCCAAACGCTCCGCCTCCATTACCCCTGCCAGCAGGGTCCCGGAACAGCAGAACAGTGTCCGCGTCCCCCGTGAGATCCGGGTTGCTCCTGGCAAAAACCACTTGCTGGGCTGGTTCTTGAGGCGGTCCGAGGGAAACCAATACCTTGGATAACGTCTCATAATGCCAGAAATCCCTCGGCCTCTTGTAGAGCGGGTCCTTTTCGCACGCTACTGGCGGGCGTGCATAAACAAAGAAAACACCGGTAACTTCTTTCAAAGGAACCAAAAGGACACAACGGGGATAAGAGGAAGACAGCTTTACTGGACATAAAAACGGCATGATGCATTTCGGCATCTACAAGAGGCCGAGGGATTTCTGGCATTATGAGACGTTATCCAAGGTAGGCAGGGGTAATGGAGGCGGAGCGTTTGGGGACCCAAGGAAGACGGTGGGACTACCACATCGGACTTTATGTGGTATACTTCACCCCCCCCTACAAGGCATTAGCAGCACCATTTGGGTCAACTTGGGCTCCATGGGAGTTATTTACCACCAAGCGGACTTATGGGAGTTGTAGTTTTTCACAGTGGACTACAAATCAAATAAACCTTTATTTTCAATTGGAGCCAGCTGCCCGCCTATCAATGGGAGGAGCCGAAGGAGGTACTTATGAGGGTGGGATTCCAACTCCGGTGTCAAAGGCATCCGAAGAAGGCTACTATGCCGAAATGCATCATGCCGTTTTATGTCCAGTAAAGCTGTCTTCCTCTTATCCCCGTTGTGTCCTTTTGGTTCCTTTGAAAGAAGTTACCGGTGTTTTCTTTGTTTATGCACGCCCGCCAGTAGCGTGCGAAAAGGACCCGCTCTACAAGAGGCCGAGGGATTTCTGGCATTATATATATTTATATATATATATTTATGTATATATATATATATAAATATATATTCACTAAAATAAACATATATGTATGTATATATAGTAAAAAAACAAAGGAAGGTTAAAGTAACGTTATAGTTAGGTTAATATCTCAGTTTATAGAGCAATGTGTACAAAAGAAGCTTGGAAGATGTCATCGGTGATGTCATTAATGATGTCATTTGAGATGTCATCAGTGATGTCATAAATGATGTCATAGAACATGTCATAAGTGATGTAATATGTGAGGCCATTAGCAGTGCCAGTAGGTAGTTATAATTAGGACCTGGGGGGTCATTAGGATGGTGGGCGGAGGCACATCCGCGGTGCTGGCGGGGGTGGAAAATGCTGTTTTCCCCACTCCAGCAGCGGTCCTCCCGCCCGCTATATTACGATGGGCAAACATAGCCCATTTTCCGTCCGCTGCGTAGCCAGGAGAACCGCCAGATTTTTGCTCCCGCCACCACGGCGGAGTGAGCCAATAGGGACTCACCGCCGTGCAGAATGACATTCCGTCTGGCGTACAAATCACGATGCCTCAAACAGCCCATCACACCGCAGCGGAGAATCCACCCACTCAGAGACGGTGGAAACACGACAGCGGAGCGCGAAACCAGACTCCCGGTCCCCTCCACCCGGTCTGGACCGCAATGGATCCATCTCTTCAAGCCATTCCGGGGCTGTACCTCATACACTACCAGCAAATAATGGACTGTCGCGGACAACGCCACAGGTACGCAATGACACAACTCCGCACACAACCACAACACACAACTCCTGTGCTGATATACGGTTCGTGTCCACATCAAACACTATGGTGGGGACAGGAACACCTCCCCAAGTGTACCCACACATGTCCCACCTGTCAAGAAATCACCCCTCCGCATCCGGGTCACCAATCAACCGCGAAATCACTGCAATGTCCCGGTCACGTCACCGCAGCGGTGAAGACGTGGGAAAACATGCGCAAAATGTAGTAGGCAGGGCTGCCACCAGGCATGGGCAGTCCACAAAGATTCACAGGGCTCCACCTCCACCCTTCCCACACTACGCTTCCAACACCCATTTGGGGCACATGCTGTGTGCTCCTCCTGTGCCCCCCCTGCACAATTCATCTCCCAGGTGTAGCCAGACCTTGCACCTCACACACCAAAGGACCAGGGCGCCTGTCTTGGAAGGTGGGGGTGAAGAGGAACACCCTGCACAGAAGCTCAGGGGCTGGACAACCCTCCTCCTCACACCTATCTCCCACTCATGTGAAGCAAACTGAGTCTAACTATAAAATGAAGACTCACACTGCATAAGAACATCCACTGAACTGTCCACACTGCCTGTCAAGTCACTCACAAACACCCCATACTGACACACAGCCACATACACACACCATAGGTCAGCAGCAATGTAGGACAATCAATGGGCCAGCCAAAAGTGAAGTGGACAGTGCTGGAAAACCATGGAGCAAGCCACATAGCATCTGTACATCACATGCAAGAGAAGGAACATGTCACAACACCCTTAGGTCATCAAATCAGACATGGGTGGCACAGTGAGTGAAATTAAACCAAACTGACCTCTGTGCAACAACTCAGGGACACATCAAGGCAAGCCATGCATAGTCACAGGAATGATAGGAAGTGTCTGAAGTCATACAGTGAGCAGCCACACATCTGCCTCAACTGCCTTGACATGTGTACATCATCAGTACAACACACATGGCCCATTGTCACACTCCTTGACTGTCAAACACAACTAGGACCTTCACACATACCCATTCTCTACCCACCTCATACCTGCAGCACTCAACACCTGTGAGAAGCACACATAAAGGCCAAAATGGTGTCCTGTGAGTTCAATGACAACCAATCACACTCCCTGTGGTGCACCCACAAACATCACACTAACACACAGGGATGCCTGAACCAATGCAGACACCAAAACAATAGCCAAACACAAAGCTCACAAACAACATACACAGAGGTACAACAAGCCCACACATGTGCAGCAAAACAGTGGAAAGACAATGTGACCCTAGACAGAACAGGAATACACAACATTGTCACTCAGGACCAATGCACAGAGACACCATACCTCAACACAAACAAGAGGTGCATCATCAAAAATCTACCATGAACACTAACTGGGATCAATGGGACAATCAGCTAACACAGACACAGACACCTCACTACCCATGAGGTGGACAAGGTGCCATATTGTACCAGAAGCATGCACATGCACAACCCTGAAAAGTGACAGGTCAAAAATAGGAGGACTAACCACCAATGTGCACTGAAAACAAGCCCAGCAACAAGAATCCTCCTTGCTGCATGTGACAGACACACAAGTAATGCACACCACACCTTCAACACACATCTGAATGTATCACACAGCAACAACCACTCACACACAATGTCATGCAAATAGAACATCACACACACATAGCATCAGTCAGTACAAAGAGCCAACACAGGCCAAACACTGCATACATCCACAACAAAAACACAACAGATGCACAGACCAATCCATCACAATGCAAACTCAGCTGCACATCAGGGGGATGCACAACAAGCAAGTACAAGGCAACATACACTGACAACACTGCATGCACACCAAGCAGTGTGTGCACAACAACCAAATCAGTAGCACACACATCTGAGTGCCACACCATGAACTCCCACAGCACAAACATAACATCACACTCAGGAAGTGTAGCACTACCTCAGCAAATACACATACAGCTTAGCCATCACCCACAGATGCACAACTCAGGGACATCCAGGTGCAAACAACATGACCAGAGGACTGTGCTGCCCAAACATCTGCATTGCACATGAGCAACCATGACAGCAAACAAGTACAAGGAAATAACACATAACTAATTTGCAAACTGTCCTGAGTAGCACATTGGTCCTGGACACAGATCAGCCTCACACAGCATAGTGTCACACTATGAAGTGGTGGGGAGGCTCACACACTGGCAAGCCATGGGGTGGAAGACATGAGACTGAAGTGGTGTGTACTTCAGTAGTGGACAGGTGAGCAGTGTACAGTACACAAACACATAGAGGAGTCACTCACAATGTGTAGGCATCAGAAGCACATATGGGGGATGGCATAACTCCACATAACACATACCATACTGGAGCCAAAAATGGGTCAAGTCACAGCAATGCATGAGAAAACTCACAAATATTGTCAGTGTGGCTGAGCAGTTGTATTGTATTGTATTGTAAGCACATTTATAAAGCGCGCTGTAACCCTACGGGCATCCTGGTGCTGCGATACATGTCTATTACCAACGGGGGATACTATAGAACATAATCAGAAAGGTTATACTCTGGGAAAGAGCCAGGTCTTAATTTTCATAATCAGAAAGGTTATACTCTGGGAAAGAGCCAGGTCTTAATTTTCTTACGGAACAACATCAGATCCTGTATCTGTCTCAATTCAATGGGGAGACTGTTCCAGAGACGAGCAGCTGCCACACCAAATGCTCTCCCCCCCCATTGTTACTCTCTTTGTCTTAGGAATGATTACAAGATTGGCTGAAGAGGAATGAAGGCTGCGCATAGGGGCATACCATCCAAACCTATTCTGTATTGGTTTGGGCCCAAATCCATGTAAAGCTTTAAACACAATACAGAGAGACTTAAACTGTACCCTTTGAGCCACCGGGAGCCAATGCAATTCTGCCAAGGCCAGAGACGAGGATGATCGACGTGGACTCATAAGGGCAAGTTTAGATGCTGCCGCCTGAATTCTCTGGAGCCTCACGAGCAAATATCTCGGGGTCTCCAATAACAAGGCATTGCCGTAGTCCAAGCGGCTCATAATGACATTCCTAACCACCAAAGCTCTAGCATGAATTGGTAGCACTGGCAACACCTTCCGTAATCCTCTAATAAGGGTATAGCAGCTCCCCACCAGCTTGTTGACATGAGATTCTAGGTTCAGCTTATCATTAAAGCTGACCCCCAGATTTCGCACCGTCCTCACAGGTACCAAAGGAACATCTGTGGGGATAGGCCAAAAATTAGCTGGAAGAACCGGCGACACTCTGCCTACTCCACAATGCAGTATCTCGGTTTTATCATTGTTAAATTGCAGGGAGTTTACTCTCAGCCAATTAACCATTTCCCGCATACATGCGTGGAAATTTTCCAGAGAGCCAGCATGGTCGCCTTCCAAGGATAGAATGAGCTGGGTGTCATCAGCATAATTCACCAACCTAATGTTAAATGACTTGATGATACCTATCAGCGGCCTCATATAGGCATTGAATAAAATAGGACTGATTGAGGACCCCTGGGGTACCCCGTGCTCTATGTCAACAAAGTCCGATTGAAAAGGGGGAGGGCCACTGCCTGCAGCCTATCAGCCAAATATGACTGAACCCATCTTAAAGCCACGCCAATCACCCCCATTTCTTCTAACCTTGCTAGGAGAATTGCATGATTAACCGTATCGAATGCGGCAGACAGGTCCAGCAGGATTAAAATAGCTGATTGTTCCCTGTCTGCACGCATTCGAAGATCATCCAGAGCAGTAATCAAGGCAGTTTCCGTCCCGTGACCCGGGCGGAAACCAAACTGCTCATCTTCCAGCAGGTTGTTGGCCTCCAGGAATTGGGAAAGCGACCTGCTCACCAGGCGCTCCACGATCTTCACTGGGTATGGGAGAAGGAAAATGGGCCTGTAGCTTTTTGGGCATTTGTGGTCTAGGGTTGGTTTCTTAAGAAGGGGTGTTATTATCGCCTGTTTCCAACATGATGGAACCACCCCACTACCAAGGGACTGCCCACACAACTGACGAAGAACTGGGAAGAACTCGAAACCTAATTCCCTCCAAATTTTGTGAGGGAGGGGGTCCAAAGGCGAACCAGAGGACACTCCAGAAGCCACCCTGATGAATTCCTCCTCTGAGGGCAGCTCAAAGTGGTCCAGACTAACTTCCTGCATCCGTGGCATAGTCCTACTATCCCTGACCCCAGCCATATTTAGTCTTTGTCCAGCATCCCGTGCCGTAGCGCCGAAGGAGTCCTCTACCTTCAACCCTTCAACAATCTTACTTATCTTCTCCTGAAAGAAGGATGCCAGGCCATCACATAACTCTTGTGTTGGTAAGATCTTATTTTTTATACATTCAGGGCTGACCATGTCTTTTACTATTCTAAAAGTACTTTTAGTGCTGTTAGCTGACTTCAAAATTACGTCAGCAAAATATTCCGCTTTGGCAGTAACAGTTCTGTACAGTGTGCACAAACAGTAACAAGACACATGTCTGATCAACAAAACACAACACAGACTTGCCTGTCACACACTCTGCATACTCACAATTGGCAGCAACAACAAGTAGGTGTCCCCCAGGAGTGCAAGGACACAACAACACACTGCACACTGCCCAACCTACAACTCCCACATGTGCCCACAATCTGAAGCACATGGCAGACTATTGAAACATAAAGTTAAAAAAAGGGTTCCCTTTGGTCAAGATCTATATCACACCATTCATGCCTCTGAGGCATGAATGCTGTGATATAGATCTTGACCAAAGGGAACCCTTTTTTTTAACTTTATGGATATTGGGAGCTCCATCTCTTTGGTTTATAGAGCCCCCTCTCCTTGTTTTCAAGGAGACTATTGAAACAAACAGGCACTCAGCTTCTGTGTCATACATGTGTGCAGTTGGCATTGCAGGGGCACACACACATCAATACTGACAACAAAACCACCCCTATACACTTCATGACCACACAAGTGCACACATCCAAATGTACCCATGTGACTAGGAAGACAGGCCATCACAAGATGACCATACATCAACACTGCTGCTCACACATCAAGAAAGATCACACAGATATGAAGGACCCTGGCCAATCCGCAAGTAATCCTGTGGATAGAATACACCTCTGTTCTGGAATTGCATCATAACATGACATGTGGACAATTTAGCAAACCTGACCATATGATGAGTATGATAATCGTAGATCATCACAAACACCCATCATTGCACCCTCAAACCTCAGAAGAAAGAAGTGCCCCTCACCACTGCCAAACCCAGAAAAAGTAAAAGAAGCAATTGGCAATGTGAAGGTGGCATACAGAGCATTTGTCACATGCAACCATACACATACCGAAAACACTTACATTTAGCAAGGACACTGACAAAGCAGACAACAGGAGTAACTGTCTTTATTACATATCACCAAGATAGGCATCAAAAGTAGACAACAGCAAGGCCAGTGGCCAGTCCGTAGTTCAAAGTAGGTACATGTGTGCATGAGAACCTGCACAGGGAATGGGCATCCAAAGTTACAAACAGCAAGGCCAGTAGCCAGTCCATAGTTCAAAGGAGGGACATGTGAACATGAGAACCTGCACAGGGAATAGTCCCCCAAAGTGACAAACAGCAAGTCCAGTGGCCAGTCCATAGTTCAAAGGAGGGACATGTGAACATGAAAACCTGCACAGGGAATGGTCCCCCAAAGTGACAAACAGCAAGGCCAGTGGCCAGTCCATAGTTCAAAGGAGGGACATGTGAACATGAGAACTTGCACAGGGAATGGGCATCCAAAGTTACAAACAGCAAGGCCAGTGGTCAGTCCATAGTTCAAAGGAGGGACATGTGAACATGAGAACCTGCACAGGGAATGGAAATCCAAAGTGACAAACAGCAAGGCCAGTGGTCAGTCCATAGTTCAAAGGAGGGACATGTGAACATGAGAACCTGCACAGGGAATGGGCATCCAAAGTTACAAACAGCAAGGCCAGTGGCCAGTCCATAGTTCAAAGGAGGGACATGTGAACATGAGAACCTGCACAGGGAATGGGCATCCAAAGTTACAAACAGCAAGACCAGTGGCCAGTCCATAGTTCAAAGGAGGGACATGTGAACATGAGAACCTGCACAGGGAATGGTCCCCCAAAGTGACAAACAGCAAGGCCAGTGGCCAGTCCATAGTTCAAAGGAGGGACATGTGAAAATGAGAACATGCACAGGGAATGGGCATCCAAAGTTACAAACAGCAAGGCCAGTGGTCAGTCCATAGTTCAAAGGAGGGACATGTGAACATGAGAACCTGCACAGGGAATGGGAATCCAAAGTGACAAACAGCAAGGCCAGTGGTCAGTCCATAGTTCAAAGGAGGGACATGTGAACATGAGAACCTGCACAGGGAATGGGCATCCAAAGTTACAAACAGCAAGGCCAGTGGCCAGTCCATAGTTCAAAGGAGGGACATGTGAACATGAGAACCTGCACAGGGAATGGGCATACAAAGTTACAAACAGCAAGGCCAGTGGCCAGTCCATAGTTCAAAGGAGGGACATGTGTGCATCGGAACCTGCACAGGGAATGTGTGACACCGTACACTGGCATGGGAATCACCACAGCTCTGAGGATACAGATGGGCAGTCCAGGCACTGCTGTGGGAGAGATGGCTTTGGGAGGGGGACTTTGCCTCAGACTTGGCTGTCAGTTGAACTGGGGGGTGGCTGATTGTCGGGGACCATTGGCTGACCAGACCTGGGAGAGGGAGGAGCAGCTGAGGTAGAGGCATCAGTGGCTTTGTGAGCCAGAGGGCTGCTTGGACTGGGTGGCATGGTGGCACGGGGAGGCGGAGAAATGCTGCTGTGAGACACAGTGTGTGAGGGAGAATGTGGAGGGCTGCCTTTCCACTTCTTGGGGATTCGATACTGAAGAATTGTCTTGGTAGGAGTGTGAAGTGGGGCGGGCACAACAGCCTCACTCCCCACCAAAGGTTCTTCAGGTGCAGGTGGTGGCCCTCCCTCTGGTGATCTGCTGAGTCTGGTGGTACGCTTGGCCTGGTCTTGCCTTTTCCCCTCCATCCCCTGTTGACCAGGTGAACCCCCCACAGTGCCCTCCTGTCCCAACTTCACAGGGGTGTGGGTGGGAGTTGAGGTTGTGGGTGAACCTGCCTTAGAGAGCCGTTTCTGCGGACTCTTTGCAGGCACCAGCTTCACAGCAGGCACAGCAACTTTTTGACTGTCTGTGGGAGCAGGTTTTGGGACGGAAGTGTCTTTGGATTGCACTGATTTGGATGCATGTGAGCCTGAGGCCTGCTTCTTGGCTTGATGCCCCTGAGTGTCACCCAAAGGATTTTGGCTTTGCGTTCCTGTGTGACTTCTTTTGTTTTTGGGGATGGTGTCTGCGCTCTGGCCCACTTGGAGTGCTGCTGTGTTGTGCTTAGTGTGGAGTACTTTGAGCCTGAGGGCTGTGATGTGTGGTCACTCGTCAGATATGGCCACTGGCAGGGTGGTTGCTGAAGGGACTGGAGCTGGACCCTGAGCCTGTGCCAGTTGAATGGCTGCCGTCACTGTGGAGGACAAAGACTGGACAGTCCTGTTTAGCCCACCCACGTAAGAATGAATGCCCTCCATGAAGGCAACTACCTGTGCCAACTTCTTGTCATGATCAAGGAAGGCATTCAGTAGAGTAGTCTGACCCACACACAGCTGGCGCAAAAGCTCCACCACCTCAACACTGAGGGCAGCAGGGGAGACAGGGGCAGGGGCAGCGGTGCCAGGGGGGAAGGACCCTTCTGACTTCTGCGGGCACGGGCAGCACTAGTGGAATTAGCCGGGAGGGTGGGCACTGGATGATGTGTGGTGGAAGAAGAAGCAGATTTCCCACTCACTGTGTCCGCCAACATAGAGGAGTCACCGCTGGCGTCAGATGACGTTGAGGTTGGTGTTTCCGGACGTGATTCTTCAAGGGCACTCCGGTTCCCCTCCGAGGCGCTGGTCACATCAGTGTCAGTTAGCTCATGTGTTGCCGTCTAGCAAGATGCCTCATCCCCAGTGTCTGTACCCTGTCTTTCTGTGCCCTCTGTAGATGCTGCAAGAGACAGAGACGTAGGTTCAGTTTAGTGCCATACTCAATCAATCAATCAATCAATCAGGGAATTGTAAGCGCGCTACTCACCCATGAGGGTCTTAAGGCGCTGAGGGGGGGTCCGCAGATCTGTTTAGCTGAAGAGCCAGGTCTTGAGGGTCTTCTTGAAGGTGTTCAGGGAGGGGGCGCGTCTGATGTCTGCCGGTAGCTCCTTCCAGGTCTTGGCTGCAATGTGAGAGAAGGATCTTCCGCCTGCCCTGGCTCTGTGGATGCGCGGGGTTTCGGCCAGTGCGAGGTTGGAAGATCGGAGGTTTCTTTTGGGTACGTGGAAGTTGATTCTGTCGTTGAGGTATTTGGGTCCGTTGTTGTGTAGGCCTTTGTAGGCGTGAGTGAGGATTTTGAAAGTGACTCTTTTCTCCACGGGGAGCCAGTGGAGACTTCGTAGGTGTTGGCTGATGTGTTCGTGTCGGGGATGCCGAGTACGAGTCTGGCGGCGGTGTTTTGTACTGTCTGGAGTTTGCGGAGTAGGGACTTGTTGATGCCGGCGTAGAGTGCGTTTCCATAGTACAGTCTGCTGGTGATGAGTGCGTGGGTGACTGTCTTCCTTGACTCAAGGGGGATCCACTTGAAGGTCTTGCGGAGGATGCGGAGGGTGTTGAAGCAGCTGGAGGTGACGGCGTTGACCTGTCGGTTCATGGAGAGGGATGAGTCGAGTATGATGCCGAGGTTCTTGGCGTGATCTGAGGGGGTAGGTGGGCTTCTGAGGGCGGTCAGCCACCAGGTGCTGTCCCATGCAGAAGGGGTGGTACCGAGGACGAGGACTTCTGTCTTCTCAGCATTGAGCTTCAGGCAGCTGTTGGTCATCCAGACTGCGACGTCTTGCATTCCTTTCTGGAAGTTGAGTTTGGCAGTGGTGGGGTCTTTGGTGAGGGAGAGGATGAGCTGGGTGTCGTCGGCGTAGGATACGATGTTGAGGCCATGTTGTCGGACGATGGCTGCGAGGGGGCCATGTAAATGTTGAAGAGGGTGGGGCTCAGTGATGAACCCTGTGGGACTCCGCAGGTGATTTTTGTGGGGTCGGAGAGGAAGGGTAGGAGTCTGATCCTTTGGCTTCTTCCGGTGAGGAATGATCGGATCCAGTCCAGGGCTGTTCCTTGTATGCCTGCGTCATGTAGTCTGATGACTAGTGTGCGATGGGAGACGGTGTCGAAGGCCGCTGATAGATCGAGTAGGATGAGGGCTGCGGAGAGGCCTTGGTCCAGGAGGGTACGGATGTCGTCTGTGGTGGCGAGTAGGGCGGTCTCTGTGCTGTGGTTGCTTCGGAATCCGGATTGGGACGGGTCGAGGACGGCGTTCTCTTCAATGAATCGTGTCAGTTTCCTGTTGACTGTTTTCTCTGCAACTTTGGCTGCGAAGGGGAGGAGCGAGATGGGCCGATAGTTCTTGAGGTCAGTGGGGTCAGCTGTGGGCTTCTTGAGCAGGGGTCTGACTTCTGCGCGCTTCCATTAATCTGGGAAGGTGCCTGTTTTGAAGGTGGTGTTGATGGTGCATTGTAGTTTGGGTGCGATGGCGGCCACAGCTCTGTGGTAGATGTGAGGGGGGCAGGGGTCGGTGGGGGCCCCCGAGTGGATGCTTTTCATGGTCGAGGTGGTGTCTTCGGCCGTGATCGGTGTCCAGTTGGAGATGGTGGGCTTGCTGGTGTTTCTAGGGGGCCGTCTGTGGCGCCTGGTGGATGGTCGATGAAGTTGTCGTAGAGGTTTTTGATCTTGAGGTGGAAATAGGTTCCAAGCTTGTCGCAGAGGTCTTGGGATGAGGTGATGTCTGTGGCTTCGCTGCGTGGGTTGGTGAATTCTTGAATGACACTGAAAAGTTCCTTGGAGTTGGTGGAGTTGGCCAGGATTTTGTTGTGGATGAAGTTCCTTTTGGTGGCTCTGATCTGGTTGTGGTAGTCTGTCATGGCATCCTTGTAGGTGGTGTGGTTTTCGGTTGTCTTGGTGTTTCTCCAGTTCTTCTCCAGGCGTCTGCAGGTGCGTCTGGCTTCTTGGAGAGCGGTTGTGAACCAGGCGGCTTTCCTGGGGCGTTGTCTGTCGGGGTTGCGTAGCGGGGCGAGCTCATCTGCGCAGTTGGAGATCCAGGTGTGGAGTTCTCTGGCTGCGTCGTTTGCGCTGTTTGAGTCGGGTGCCCAGGTGTGGTTGTCTCGGGTGAGGGTGGAGTTAAGTTGCTCGTCGGTAACCTTGCTCCAGTTCCTTCGTGGTGGGCGTGGGGCTGGTTTGGGTGCCTTGGGTTTGTTGATGGCGAATGGTACGCAGTGGTGGTTGGTCCATGGCGGCTGTGTTGTGTGGCTGAAATGGACGCTGTTTCCTGCCACGAAGATGTGGTCGAGGGTGTGTCCTGCTCTGTGGGTCGGTGTGTTGACGAGTTGTTTAAGTCCGATGCTGGCGAGGTTGTCACGAAGGATAGTGGAGTTGGGGTCGCTGGGGTTGTCGAGGTGGAAGTTCAGGTCTCCAATGAGTCTGTAGTTTGTTGAGGCGATCGCGTGGGGTGCGATGAAGTCGGTGATGGTGGTGGCGAAGGGTGTTCGGGGGCCGGGGGGTCTGTAGATGAGGGTTCCTCAGAGAGTGGCTTTGGGGGTGGTCTGGATCTTGAAGTGCAGGTGTTCGGCGGAGGGGAAGGTTTCGCTGGAGGTGGTGAGGCGGAGGGTGATCTTGTGGGCAATGGCGAGGCCCCCTCCTGGGTGGTTGGAGCGGTCTTTCCTCTGGATCTTGTATCCGTCTGGGATGGCGGTGCTGATGTCGGGGGCAGAGGATGCGTTGGTCCAGGTCTCTGTGAAGAAGGCGATGTCGGGCGAAAGAGAGTCAAGTAAGTTCCAGATTTCCATGGCGTGTTTGTGTACGGAGCGTAAGTTGAGGAGGATGCATTTTAGGGTGTCGCCGGTGCTGGTGTCGGCGGTGTTGGAGGCTGGGGTGGCGGTGAGGGTCTGGCGGCAGTGGAGGCAGGAGAACTGGCCGTGGTTCATGTTCGGTGAGGCCTGTTGGCATTCTCTAAGTCTTCCAGGGTTGAGTGCGAGGAGGGTGGTGGTGTCGTAGCGATGGGTAGTGGGAGGTCCAGGGTTCCTGGCGCTGGCCGCGGTCGGGTCGAGGATGCGCGCAGACGGACTTGCCTTTGGCACGCCTTTGGCGTGCCAGCGGCGCACCCGCTGCGCACGTCCGCTGTGCGAC
Organism: Calotriton arnoldi; assembly: GCA_963921515.1. NCBI lineage: Eukaryota > Metazoa > Chordata > Amphibia > Caudata > Salamandridae > Calotriton > Calotriton arnoldi. The sequence goes on from CAWUFW010018060.1 coordinate 92,608, forward strand.
CGCACAGCGGCCGCCATTAAGTAGGGGAGGTGGGAGGGAGGAGAGGCTGGGAGGTGGGAGCAGGGGAATTCTGGGGGGGAATTCCGGGGGGAAATTCCGGGGGGAAATTCCGGGGGGGAATTCTGGGGGGGAGGGGCCGCAGGGGCATCAGCGGCGAAAGGCAAAAGGAACAGGCAGGCACGAGAAAATAAAAACAGTGGTGGAATTAGAGCAAGGCACAGATGGGCACAATAACAGTGGCACAACAGGGAAAAAAATAATAAGAAAAAACGGCTGAGAAAGGTTACGGTGGTTGGAGGCAGTCTGGTCCCAGTTGGAGCGGGCAGCAGGCGCAGGAGCGGGCAGCAGCCTCGAACCTCCCAAGGAGGAGGTCGGGGTCTGGAGGTAAGAGTCGGCACAGCGGAGCAGTGGGGAGAGAGTGGACCTAGACCGAGGGTCGGAGGTCTTACTCACAAACATCATAGGCAACCAAAGCAAACAACTCTATTATGATACCCCTATGTAAGCACACCACCCTGTTCGGTCTGCATGTGCAAGCCTCATGCAAAAGTCAGAAGATGCATGGAAACATGCATAGTTGGCATCAATGACCCATGTGACGTTCACACTGCCAAATAGCTGGCCCGTGCCTCCCAGTTACCTGACATCCTGATTCCTGTAAGCATACCTACGTGCCTGTAGGTGAGATAGATGTACATCTCAACATGTTGTCACAGTCACATATGGAGTCACTTTAAGGGGACAACACAGATACTGACTCCAGGATGTTCTCATACCATGGCCATGAGCTACTGATGTCCACCATGTTGTGCTTTGATGTGCAACGAGCCTTGCACATTGTCGGCAGATGTGTAGTTCTCACAATTCCAAAGTCAGACACTGCACACATCGACGTAAGCACACTCAGATGAGGAACACAGCTGTTCACTCCCCGGTGATGTCTATGACACCCATAATGCAGCAGATGGCATGAGGCTACATCTTATCTTGCAATGTCACGGGCCATTATTTTAAACACATGAGAAAGTACATGTAGCAAAAATGCATGTCAGCTGCACTCAACACAGAGGCCACTTACAAGCCATTGCATCACTCTGGAAACATCACAGAGCTCAACACTGGCGCAGGGTTGGGATACATGCAGTCACTCACACCCAAAGTCACCCTTTGCAGAATACTCACCCCAAACTTGCTGCTGATGGGCCCTCAAACGTCCATCCAGCTCGGGCTGTGTCACAGCCAAGATGTGGGCCATTAGTGGTGTCATGCTCCTGCGCGACAACCTTCCAGTCCGAGGGAGTAGCCCCAGCGTCATCTCTGCCATGTTTTTGCTCATCCGGCAGATGTCATCCCACCTCTTGTGACAGTGTGTGTGCCGTCAGTTGCAGACACCCAGAGCCCGCACCTTGCGTGCAATGGCCCTCCATAAGGCCTTACACTGGCGGACTTTGAGCTGCAGGCATAGGAAAAAGAAGAGGCAGTTTCAGGGACACTGGGCCATGTTCCACTGTGTCTCAGGACAGATGCATGCAAACACTTAGCACAGCTGTACAGAAAGCTTGAGCAGAGGCCATACAACATGACACGTAGTACATTTGCATCAGATAATCGGATTGAAATGCATTTAGGTATGAGGGTGGACACAGGACCTGGCCATCTCACACACATGCAGAATGGCAGCACACAAAGCAATGTGAAGAAGGCCCTCATCTGTGATGCAGTATGTGAGGGAGCAAGACATACATCATATTGCAAATGATGTTTTGGGGAAGACTCACTGTGTCCAACACTACACACCCCTCAATGTCCTTGGCCTGTGAGTGGCTCACTGTGTCGTGGATGTCACATCTAGGGGCATGATCTTACATACTCACACCCTTCTCACAAGGTCTGTCTTGTGCAATCATCAGGCCTAAGATAGCTCATTGAGAAACAGGGTGGCAGACAACACATATATCTCACTCTGTCCATTTACTGATGGGTCCCTGTCAAATTGGGCAGTATCTGTGCAGGCCAGGGGGACTCACACTGAGGTTAAAACTGGCCCATCTGAACAATCACATGCATGTACAATACGAGAGGTCAAACAGTGCCTACACATGCAAGTCAGTACACATTATGAAATCAGTGGAAGGAGGATGTTTCAGAAGTACATCACTCTGATGTGTCATAGGCGATTTTCCACCAAGAGTGTCACCCTCAAGCATTTCAATCTTGTGCATAATGCTCACATATCCATGGTGACAACATGAAAAGTGTACACACATCCTTCAGTACCCTCTGGATGAAACACATTTGTAATGTCCCAAATGAGCATGTGAAAAGCGAATGGACTCTGACATCCACTAGCACAGGCAATGTTTGTTCTGACTTCCACTTTCCAAACCAGCAGTGTTACTGTATGGCTGCAAAGACACTGCATGTCCCTCCCATCCTTCAATGCAGCCATGGATCTGTGGTAATAAGGCTACACACCCCATTGACATGAAGTCAGCATGCCAGGCAGTGTATCACACAAACTTGCACTCACAGGCACATACTACAGCAGAGCAACATCATGTGAGCACTCTTTGCACTCTCCAAATTTCACTCTGAAACACTTACCATTACATCAGGAGCACCATATAGCCTCCCGTAGTGTGTAAGCACCTCGTCCACCAGGACCTCCAGCTCCTCTGTGGTGAAGGGACGGGCCCTGATGTTCTCAGTTCTCGCCATCACTGGGTCCAGGAGACAGGAACAGCAGCAGTTGGGGATGAAGAATGGCAGGCTGCCGTGTCTGGATGTAGTGGAAATGTGTGGCTCTCTCACAGACATATATAGCCCCCTGGGGTTGTTTCAATGGTACTCAGCTGCTGCAATTGGTGTTCCAGGTCAGCTTTTTTCAAATGCAACCAATAACCGGCCCTGCGGTGGCGGTGCACGGCTACCGCGATTTTCAAAAGTGTATTCCACTAGCGCGATTGCAGTTCCCATTGGCTGAATGGGAATGGGCATTGGCGGTGTCACACCGCGGGGCCCAGGCGGACGCTACCGCAATTGTGCATCTTACAATTGTATCCAATGACCGGCGCCGCGGTAGTGGAGCACGCCTTCCGCGATTTTCAAAAGTGTATTCCACTAGGGCGATTGCGGTTCCCATTGGCTGAATGGGCATTGGCAGTGTCACACCGTGGGGCCCAGGCGGTCGCTACCACAATCGTGCATCTTACAATTGTATCCAATGACCGGCCCGCGGTAGCGGAGCATGCCTACCGCAATTTTCAAAAGTGTATTCCACTAGCGCGATTGCGGTTGCCATTGGCTGAATGGGCATGGGCAATGGCGGTGTCACACCGCGGGGCCCATGCGGTTGCTACCGCGATTTGGCATCTTTACATTGGTGCCAATGACCGTGATTGCGGTGGCAGTGCACGCTTAGGGCACATATGGACACATCATGCTGTAGCAATGGCAATGGCCAGTTCTCATCATTGAACACTCCACACTTACAATGAGTCATGCCACCAGATTGTTAAATTGAATGCTAGTGTGACATTCTACTCACTGATGTCTACACATGCCATGTGAGTGCACTGGAGTACATGCATTGGCATGTAGTCCCTCACATGTCACTGATGATGTTGTTGTGCATGTACACAGATCTGTTGTGTGATGGACTCTTGTTGGAAAATGAGTCAGTATCTTTTGAGGCCTGCACAAATAACATGTCACATTTGTCCTTCACTGGGAACCAAACACCCCATTGTAGCGCCTGATTTCAGAGGGTAGCGTTGCAGAGCAGTCTAAGGCTTACTCAAGGGAGGTGGTGTGGGCTAGTAATCGCCATTACAGGTGTGCAGAAATAACACTCAATAATTGATTGTCCAGTCTGTACTTTGCTTTATAAAAGTAAGATTACATTTATTAAACACACACACCACTTAATACTATGCAACAATTTACAAATATACATAAGATGTTGAAATTACTTTGTGACATTGCATAACATTTCCACCCCTCCCAAAGGGGGTGGGGTCTAGTACCACCACTCCCATGTATGCACATCATCTTGCCACCTAATGCAGTTAGTTGAACATAACCTGGAGCGAGGGCCCTGCGCACTGGCACCATCCCAGTGGCGACCCACCCCATTATCTCAACAAGCATTAAAAATAGGTACACCTGCCCTGGTGACACATAACTCTGACTGAACATGTCATACTGACCATATAGTATACACCTCTACATCTTAGGGGCTAACAGTCTGGGTTGTTCTTTACCTAATGCAGCAGCAAGAATACATGTTTGGGCATCACTTTAAATGAGGTACTTATCATGGAGGATAACAGTTATAATGCATTGCAATCCCAGCCTCTAAAAGGCATCCCAGGTAAAATCACAGGATTACACAAATACAGCCAGATACACTAGCAAGAATGTCTGGCAACATAACCCCACTTTGCTTATGACTCCACCTTACACAGGTCCTTCACATAACCCATGTGATTTCCAGTCTCTCTAAAAAGAAATAACAGTGATAAATGCATTTGTGGTGCAATTACACCTCTTCACCTCCAGGGGATGCCCTTCTCCAGACATCCCCAACTCAGACCTTCCCACCTTGAGGCAGTCCCAAAGGCACCCCCAGCTGCAGAACAAAAGTTCCAGCCATGGGGATGCTGATGATGCCTGGCCGAGCCCTTGAGGGGTTACTCTTTTGAGTCCCCATGAGACTTAGGGAGGGACTTTCCATTTTTATGCTGGAGGAGACTGCTTTGCTCCTGCTGCTCCCCCTGCACCTTCCTCATGCCAATGGTGGTGACCCCCTCCTCCTGGGGCCACCAGGTGCCAAAACCAAGAATTTTCCGCATGCCTTGCAAGGCATTATGGGGCGCTTCTTGCACAGCTGCGCATATTATAGCAGCGGCTCTCCCGCTGCTCCGGGGAGAGCCGCGATGTATGCCTCCGGCCATCTTCAGGATTCGGTGGGGTGCCCGGTCCCACCCGGACCCCCAGGTGAGTAACAGCAACTCGGGGAGCCCAACCCCGGCTGCTCTTGCCGTTGTTCGGGGGCCCGGTCCCACCCGGGCCCCTGGCGGCACCTTCTCTTCCTCTGCGGGGTCCCAGTCCCACCCGGGAACCCCGCGTGGCTCCATCGTTGGAGGGCAGCCCGGGGAGCCCACCCCCTGCTGCCCCCGCCCGGCCAGCACCCTCGCGTGCTGCCGCGGGAGCCGGCACCGCAGTTCTGGTCTGCCCGCTCTGGCGGGTAGACACAGAGACCAGCGCTGGTCTGCTGGACCTCGGGGGAGTGCGGCAGCACTCCCCCCTCCTTCCTCATCACGTCGGGGCCCGGAGATGTGGTCCCGGGCCCCTTCCCATCTCCCCGCCTCTGTTCTCCTTTGGGGGCCAGGGTGGGCTCCTGGCACCCCCACCTGCCCAACTTCACGGGGAGCGCGCCGGTGCTCCCCGACTTCGGCAGGGCCCGGAGTTGGGGTCCTGGGCCCCCGCGGTCTTCACGGGGAGTGCGATGGCGCTCCCCAACTTCATTTTTGGTGGGGCCCGGGGTTGGGGGTCCTGGGCCCCTGGAGCCTCATTGCGGGGGGCATGACAATGCGCCCCACCCTCCTCTGGTTGTCAGGAGTCCAGGGTGGGCTCCTGGCACCCCCTGGGGCACCTTCACGGAGAGCGCAACGGCGCTCCCTGACTTTTCTTCGTGGGGCCCCATAGGCACATTTCCTGGGCTGCAACAGCGCTCCCCGACCTCTCCTCCTTCTGGGACAGCTCCCAGGCCCTGCCCACCCTGGGGGCACACCCAAGACTGGCGGCAGAGCCCCACGCGCTTCGTCGTCGGTCTTCAGCAAGAGTCAAAGGTTGCCTACCTTCTGGGGGCCATAGCTCGGCCCCCCTGCGGCCGATCTTGACAATCTTGGCCTCTTCTTGCTCCTGGTGGCCAGCTCTCGCCATCTGGAGTGCTTTCCTTTGCCCTCCTGGTCTCCAAGAGGGTGCATCCAGCAGGGGGCTATTCTCCCTGGCTCCCTGCGCCAGCCTGTCACCTGGCTCTCCGCCTTAGCCTCTCTTCTCCTTGTGCAGAGGCCCCGGCTTCTGCTCACTGGTCCTGGTCTCCCTTCCTGGTGCAATTCAGGGTCCTGGGCCAGTCTGGAGGTTCTTCCTTCCAGCTGCCCATGGTGCCAGGCTCCAGCACCAGTCGTCCTCAGCAGACCACACCCCAGAGAGAGCTCCTCTTCCTGTGCAGACTCTTTTTAAGAATTGGGGAGAGGGCTGGCAGGAAGTCTCTGTTTGCCCTATCACTCAGCGACACATCACTTCTCTGCCCCTGCTCCCTCCTTCCTGCCCAGGCCTCTGGGTTTTGTTCAAAATGGCGTCGTCCAGGGGTCTCATGCCACATGGTCTCTGAGAGCCCCTTCCCCCCTCGCTGCCTTCTCTCCTGAGCAGCTTGGTGCCTGGCACCAGGTGACAGCTGCTAATGGATGAACCTGTAGATCCACCCATCTTCTCTTCTTGGAGTGGAGGCCTTCGCCCTTGGAATGCTTGTTGTGCAGGGCTGGATGGGGGAGGAAGGTCATTAAGCTCTGGCTATGAGCTGACTCAGAGAAATGTGACATTTCTGGATGACTCATAAGCAGTACAAATATGACTTTGGACTCTGCAGAATCCTTCTTCTCACATAAGTTATACTGGACTTTGGTGCGTGTTTGGAATTTGTAGGCCCTAGGAAAGTAAAACTAGTACATGTGCTACCCATCCTCATAGGAGAATAATGGAATAAAAAACAGTAAAGCACACTGACTTTCCCTCAAATGTTTCTTCCCATTGTAGAAAGCCTATTCCCTGTCACCAGCCAAGTCTGCAAAAGTCCTGCCACACCATTCACTTTGTAGCTGCTCCGGGGCTGCGCACGCCAGAAATCTGTCCTGTGCAGCCCTTACACTTGTGCACACGCATGTACCCACGTGTTTGCATGTAACCAGCCCAGTGCCCCTTACTCTGGCTGCAGCTCAGTGGCCTACCCGCGCCAGGGTGACACCGGTAAAATACACATGCAGTCTCCTTCATCATGAGTTCACTGTGGGTGAGTCCCAACTTGTGAGGCTCTCCCACAGTAAAAGCGCAACAAATAGGTGTTCAAAAAGCGAAAAATCCGGGCGGCTCAGATGGTCAGAACCACCTTCTAACAACTCTCAAATATGGAAACATGTCAATGTGTGAGATGGCTAAGCAACACACAGTAATGATGGAATGACTACTTAATGTGCCTAGTTCACTGTGTAGATTGCTGAACTCATGTTGATACTTGATCTTTATGCACACACTGTACTCATTGTGTCGTTCATGTGTGCCCTGTCTGACTCACGCAAGAAGGTGTGGCAGGTACAGCAGCTACATAGGAGACAGCAGTGTTGGTGTTTCAGACATGTGCTGTGTCAAGTACTCTCAGGGCTGGTGACACAAGATGTCGAAATGTCCCATTTCACAATCACATAGTCTGAATCTGTCTCGGGTGCACTCAGTTTGTACATACTGATCACGTGTACAACTACTTGGGGTCAAGTTCTCTCTGCATGTGACTTGTGCTGTAAGCTGGTGTGTCAGGCCAGTCATCGTTGGCGCTATGTCAGTCAAAATGTCAGATGTTGGACACATCTCATGGGTGAATTGAATTGACAAGTGTCCCCTTTTATCTCATGTAGGAGGCGACCAAATGTGCACCGACCATTCACCTTGCTGGCGGACATGGATCATCCGTAAGTTCCGGTTGGATCGGCAAAACCTCCAAGACCTATGTGCTCAGTTGAAGCCCCATCTGAGGCCTCGCAGGACATATCCAACTGCTGTGTCACCAACATGTAAGTTGATGGTGGCCCTGCATTTCCTTGCAACTGGCTCGTTCCATTACACAGTGGCCAGCGCAGGTGGGATGTCGCAGGCAATGTTCAGCATGGTGCTACGGGATGTCCTGTCCGCTATGTTGGTATACAAGGACACTTACATCCATTTTCCAGGAATTGGCAGCTGTGAAGGCTGATTTCTATGACGTTGCCCACATCCCTAATGATGTTGGTGCCATTGACTGCACCCATGTTGGACTGGTTCCGCCACAGGCATGGGAGCACATCTACAGGAATAGGAAGCATTCCCATTCCATTAATGTGCAGGTTGTATGCCAGGCAGATATGATCATCTCACATGTCTGTGCCAGATTCCCTGGCTCAGCCCATGACTCCTACATCCTGCATAACAGCATCGTACCACAGATGATGGCAAATCTGCATCCTGACCGTGCGTGGCTTGTAGGTGAGTTAGCTGAGTCAAGTATTGTGCTGTATGTGTGACATGCTGTCCGCAGCTACAGTCATTTTACTAAATTGTTCTGTGTATCTGGCACCTAGGTGACTCTGCATATCCCAACCGGCCTTGGTTGCTGAGCCCACTGCGGAATCCCAGGACCCCGGGTGAAGTCCGCTACAATGAGGCCCATGGGAGGACACGTCATGTGGTGGAGCGTACTTTTGGTCTTCTTAAGTCTCGATTTCGGTGCCTGGACAGGACCGGAGGTGCACTGATGTACTCTCCCCAAAAGGTGTGTCTGATCATAGTAGCATGCTGCATGCTCCACAACCTTGCCCTGCGCAAAGAGATCCCCCTGATCCTGGACGATGATGAGCAGCAGATGCCCCCGCCTGCAAACCCACACATGTCCAGTGACGAGGATAGTGGAGAGGAGGAAGGTGTCGACCTGCCTCAACAGCTCATCAACCGCTACTTCCCTTGAAGGTGAGTGACATTGTACAATGCCTAGGGGAGCTTTGTGACAGCTGCCTGTTGTTGGCTCTGTGCTGAGGGCTGATGTTTCTGGGACAGGGTAGTTATGCACAGCTACATGATGTCTATGTCGATATCGTTGCTCATTGTAATGTGTGCAGGTTTGAGTACCTTGATGACAAGTGTTGTGTAATGGGTGTGATGCCATCACCTGACAAGTGAATGTTGTTCTCTTTGTGTTTTCCAAGGTGCCTTCAGCCTCTCAATGCCTCGCAACAATCAGTGCACCTGGTACATTGTAATCTGAATCAAGATTGTACATCCTTGATAAACATGGAGCTGACACGAAAACATAGGTGTGCAAAGAGTGTTTATTTACAATAAGTATATGTGACAGGGAAGTGATTATTTGCAAATAGGTGGGAAGTGAATCAATGAGTTGTCAGTAATGGTAGACGAGACAATAGAGTAGTCACCACATTGATGTGGTGACACAGTCCAACAGACGCCTGCCATCAACATGGCAGTGTAGGTAAGGATAGTCAACAAAGTCAATGGGAAGGTGAAGAGAGGTGCCATCATGGCTGGCTCTTTGACTGGCGTTTGGCTGGTGCTTTGCCACGTGATCCTCCCTTGTTTTTCCTCGGACGGCCCGTTGAGCTTTTTGCAGGGGGGGCCTCTTCTGTGGGCTCAGAGGTGTCTGTGGACTCTTCCTGTTCCAGCTCACACGTCTCTGTGGCCGCAGGTGAGGTGGTGGGACTGTCATCCTGCGGGCCACTGGAGGGAGGTTGAGCTGTCCTTTGTGCCGCAGGCCTGTCCCTCAGGACACCCACAAGCTGGCCCAAGAGGTCCACGATTTGGCCCAGGCGTGTGTCTATGGACCTCAGCAGCAGGCGGAGCTCACGCGATTCTTCCAGAGCCTGGCCCGTGTGTCCCTGGGCTAGTTTGTATGCCCCAAGGACTCTGGCGATGTTGGCCAGGGCTTCCGTCCCAGTGCCCAGTTGCCCTCCCACCTGCCCTGCTGTCCCACACCTGTGGCATCACCACTCGACGCACCCGCTGACTCTCCCTTGCCCTCCTCAGATTGTGGGGTGGTGTGGGTATCCTCTGAAGCAGGGACAGTGTTGCAAGCAGAACTGGTGGTGGTGGTGGAGGCCGCACAGGTTGTTACAGCAGGGGTCAGCGCAGTTGTTGTTGCTGAGGTGGTGGTGGTGAAGACAGTGGGGGCCTGGGACCTGCTGCACCCTGGCAGGCCAAATGGGCCAGGTTCTGTGTCCGCATCCGAGGAATTTAGCGAGTCTGCACCGAGAGTCCATGTTCCGCGGGGGGAGACTGGCTCTGCAGGTTGGTGTTGTCATCTGCAGCAGTCAATTCTTGGTCACCTGTAGAACAGAGAAGAAATGGTCATTGAAGTGCACCCCACAAGCTTGGTGTTAGATGTTTGGATGTTACATGTTATACACCACACAGTTTACATTGAGATCACTTTGTATGGCTGCACGGTACTGAGCATCATGACATGATGTGTAGGTACCTACATTACTTGTCCATGGTGTGACATGTCAATAGATACCATGCTCCACGTATAGGTTGTGTGATTACAAGGACATGTCATCATCTAACGACTAGCAGCACAACAACTTTATGTGAAGCATCTTTGTTGTTTGCTCTGCATGGAAGACCTTCATTCTGGGCATGTACTAGCCATTGTTATCTCATGCATCCCTCTGCCATATCATGTTCTTTGCTTTATTTTTGAAAATGACCATGCTTGTTTTGTTTTCATATGGGCCTTGATGCTCTGCCACCATGGCACTTACACATAGCATTCACTGCTGTGCATGATTGTGCCCTGAATTACTTCAACATGTGATTTGGTGAGTCAAACTTTAATTTCTGTGACAGTTACATACGCTAAGCTGTCTGCACACTGGAAGTGGCTATTGGATCTATGCCAAGTTGGGTGGGATGTGAGGGCTGGTGTGGTCATATGGCTCCATGCTTTTTGTGAGGAATGGCAGGGTGCATGCACTGTCTACCTACCTGTTCTGTGACACAGTTGAGGGGAATTGCTGACACATGTTTCTGGGTGTGGGTGGAGTGCTCCATCCTGCTGAACTGTGGGACAAGGTGGCCTGGTGGGAGTTGTAGTGCTGGCTTTCCACCCACAAACACCCCTCCCTGTTAAGATGGCTACCTACCTGTTAGGTGGAGGTGATCAATGCAATGGCTGCCACATGCTTCTGGGTGTGGGGGAGTGCTCCATCTTGCTCAGCTGTGAGACAAGGGGGCCTGGTGGGAGTTGTAGTACTGGCTTTCCACCCACAAACACCCCTCCCTGTTAAGATGCTGGGCCCTAGGGGATGAAGTCCCCAGGGCCAAATTGGGCCTGGGGAGGTGGGCTACGTGTTCCCCTCAGCATTTACAATATGGCCGGGTCCTGGGATATGGGGTCGCTGGGGCTTAAATCGGCCCGGGGACGGGGGCTGCATGCCTCCCTTCTCCCATAATTACAGTGGTGGGCCCCAGGGGATGGGGTCCCCAGGTCAAAAAATGGCCCAGGGAGGGGGACCATGTCCCCTCCCCTAAAAACAAATCTGTCAGGCCTTGTGGGAAACTCCCTGCTGCACATGGCCAAAGGCATAGGGTTGGCTGCAAGTGTGGTGTTGGCCACAGTGCCTGGCCTGCAGCCACCCACCCACCGGCTGCACACAACGAAAGGCCAAATATCTACACATCGAATTATGATACTCAGCCAAGATGGACAGGTAACTCTTCATCCTTATTTAATCCAAACGGATGCATAGTTTCATATTTTATAATCAATTTTGATTCCAGGCGGCGTATTTCACGAACCCTGTTTCCCCCTATTTCAGAGATCGGAATTCTATCTATGGCACAATATTTCAGAAGTCTGGCATCTTTGTTATGAAATGCTTTAAAATGCCTTGCAACAGGATACTGTTTATCCTCCCTTGTGATAGCTCTCATGTGCTCCAATATTCTTTTCTTGACTTTATGGCTAGTGCCCCCTATGTAAACTCGGGAACATGGACAGATCAATGCGTAAACGCAAAAATCTGAATTACAAGTGAGATGTTTATTGACAACCCAAGGTCTCAGCTAATTAGACAATTCTACTTGTTTGCAACTAGTGCTAGATTTACATGCCTTGCAGACCCCACATACATAAAAACCTTTTATTTGGTGCGGTTTCTCAGTAATCTGTATTGTACTGGGGCTTAATATATATTCACTGAAAACATAAAGGTTAAAGTAACATTATATTTAGGTGTGATAAAAGGATCTGTCTTAATTTTATTTTTTTTAAACCTTAGAAATTCACTGAAAGAAACAAAGGTTAAAGTAACGTTATAGTTAGGTGAATATGTCAGTGACGATATGAACTAAAAAGCCCACAGAAATTCACCAGTTATAGTTAGCAGCGCTAACTATAACTTGCACCCCGCCATGCACTGCTTATGACCTCACATATGACATCACTCATGATATGTTCTATGACATTTATGACATCACTGATAACATCATTGATGGCATTACTCATGACATCATCCAAGCTTTGTTATCCCTCATATTGTGTCATGTGGCCCATAGGGACATTGTCGTTTTCACTAAGTTAGCATGAGCTTTGCAGACAGTGCGCAGTTTTGCGCACATTACTACATGGCTTTATTTTTGCAAAGACTTTCTTGGTCCTTTTCACATGAGAACTGTCTGCTGCGTTCACTTTCTGCCAGTTCCTGGGATTTAGTCTGAACATGGTGTGCATGGTCGAAAAACAATGCCCCTTGTTGTTCTGTTCTGGTCAGGCCCTAGCACCTAGACAAAACATACCAATGCCGCTGTTGTTTGGAACTCGTACTTTGGTATTATTGGGATACATGCATAGAGAGCACACACTTGGAGATGGACCTTTCCAGGGCGAAGAGCGAGACAGCACCAATGATGTTGAACTGTCATCTATAGTCTGAGGTATGGGGTGTGCAGACAAAACCCAGAGATCTTCTAATATATAATAATATTGCTTCTTAGCATGGGGAGGGAGGTTAGACTCTATTGTCTTTTCATGATGACTCCTCCCTTCGTGATATATGGACTAGCTGCTATGCTGACAGTATTTGTATTATGCATTTTCCTTCTTGTTGTGGCACGTATACTGCATGTTAGAGCACGTTAGTTAAAATAAATATTTTAAACTGTTTTGTGTCTCCATACGATCTTATTGTGGACAGAGTGCGAGCGAAAGGGTGTGTTTTGCTACCGCGAGTCCTGAGAGATTCGGGAGTGTTGTGTTCTGGGGTGTCTTATCACTTGTTTCTCTGTGAGTGAGTAGGAGGGCAAGTGAGACACTATAGCTAGTCGGTCCTGGGCTCATGGGCACTAAGGTGGTAGAATGACTCAGTCCCCACTCACTAAGGTCCCATAATCCTACGCATAGGTCTGTTCTTGTGCAGAATCCCTGCAACAATTGCTGTATAAATTACTATGGCATTAGAGGTCTGACAGTAAGTTATCAAACAGCTCAGGAGAAGATCAGGCATCATTGCTACGAACACAGAAACAAGTCTTTTAGGTGTTGAAAACAAGCATTATGTGCAACATTGACCCTAGAGCATACACTTTACAGGTAGCATAGTTCACATTAACAATCAACCACAGATATATGGGAAACCCTCATTGAGTACGCTGTTGAATCAGTATATAACTGTTCACAGGAAGCCAAAATAGTGAATGCCAATCCCAAAACAAATGCCATATTATGGCCAGCTTTTATATGTATGAAACCCCTGATACACACCAAACATACATTAAGAAATTAAGTTGATGTCCGTAGAGAACTGAGCAGGAGGCGGCCCGTGCAGGTAAGAGCGGTGGGGGGGTGGGGGAGCTCGACAGCCGACAATGAGGGAAAATTAATTAAATAAATAATTTTCCTTTGTCGTCGTCTGTCGAGTCCCCCCCACCCCGCCCACCGCTCTTACCTGCACAGGCTGCTTCTGGAACTGAGTACTGTAATCAGTGTTTACTCTATGAAGAGAGTTCATTTTATACCACACTGTTTGTAAACACTGAAACTCTCATGTGTAAAACACCACAGAGTATTCAAAAGAATCTACTAAGAACAGTGTACATTCTAACCAATAGTTGTCAAAAAAGACAACATGTGCTAAAAATAACCAAGATCTGAAAGTGCTTAAGATCACACTACCTGCACCCTTCATACTGTGGTGAAAACTTTCTAGACAGCCCGTCTTTTGGGGCAAAACAAGCACGCTATATAGGTTAGTACCTGGTGCACGCACTCTACAATGTTAAGTATAAATTATCATGCTGACATGATTCTCTCTAGTAACTCAAGGCTGCTGACAAAAGTTAATATCTACTATGTAGAATCTTTCTCCCTTTGGAAACTTTTTCTGAAGAACCAAAAAGTTGTGAGGAGCATAATGAATAAAAGTCAACTGTCACCTGTGCACTAAATTACTCTTGAATTCAATCATTTATGATATGTTAAATACCTCTACACAGCTATGGTGCATTACGAGCACATGCAGTTTGTAAACACTTACATAAATTAGCTGGACACAGGCTATACAAAATTAGGCTGAGAAGTACTATGATAGTTACCCACCACTATGTAAACTATAAACCAAACCACCACACTCATTGAATGATGTCATCAGTGATGTTATCAATGATGTCATTGCAGATGTCATCAGTGATGTCATAAATGGTGTCGTAAGCTAAGCAGTACATGGCAGGTGCGCAAGATATAGTTAGCGCTGCTTACTATAATTGGTGATTTTCTGTGTTTTTTTTTTTCAAAACGTTAATGTTGTCACTGACAAATTCACATAACTATAACATTGCTTTAGCCTTTTTTTTCTGGGAATTATTAAGTTTAAAAAAAATACATACTTTTATCACACCGAACTATGTTACTTTCTTTTATTTTTTTCAGTGAATTTCTAGTTATTTTATGTAAAGTAATATGCATGGTTGAAGGGAGTTGGCTACAGGGCCTGGCTGCAGCCAACACCCCCCCTCTAATACAGCCAACCCCACGCTGCGCACAGCTTCGGGGGTTGGCCACAGGGCCTGGCCCGGGGGACTCCAACATGTTTTTTTTTATTAAAGAGGAGGGCCCCCTCCCCGGACCAGTTTTTGCCTGGGGCATGTGAAATTTTTTTGGGGAGGGAGCAAGTGGACCCCTCTCCGGCCAATTTTAGCCCCAGGGAACGCATCCCCTGGGGACTGGCACAATTTTGAAGGGGGAGGGGGCATGTAGCCCTCCCTCCCCAAGCCCATTTTGGACCCGGGACCCCATCCCCTGGGGCCTGTCAGCATTATGAAGGGGGAGGAGGGCACACGGCCCCCTGACCCACACTGATTTCAGTCCTAGGGACCCCATCCCTGGGGCCCGGTGGAATTTTAAAGGGGGAGGGTGCATACAGCCCCCCACTCCCCGGGCCAATTATCCCATCCCCGGGGCCCAGCACAACAAAGGGTGGGTTTCTTAGTGTCCACTCAGGGTACCCACCACACTGTTGGGGGCTGCAGGGGAGCCCCAAGACCTCCGCAGTCCCCGCTGACTCCCCGCATCCAGTGGGAGCAATATTTAGATCTGTTACCCTGCCCGCATCCCTGCATATTTGATGTTCCCACCAGCTGGGAGCGGACTTGGAGTTTTCTCCCACTTGACGGGAGATTTAAAAATGCTGCTGCTAAGCAAGAGCAAACACAGGTTTCCCTGCCCACTCTACTGCTGTCAGGGAAACCGCTATGTCCCAGGGGTTGGCACTGCAGAACATGGCTGGTAAGCAGACCCAGGCTGTGGGCTCCCTGGGGCCAATAATGGCTCACAGAGGGGGGCCGCTAACTTAAAGGAAAGGGGCTAAGGGTGGGCTTCCCCTGGCCTTTTCAGGTATGGCCCCCTCCCAATTCTTTGTGCATTGTCGGTCCTGGGGGTGGGCTCCTCAGGGCCTCTCGAGGCACTGGGAGGAGGGCCGTGCGGCCCCCCCTCCCCATAAATAATAAGATCAGCCCTGGGAGCACAGCATTTTTTTGCCATTTTTGGCATGGGGGCTAGGGGGTTAGGATATCCCTACCCTACCCCTATATAGCTTTTTTTTCTACAACTTCAGGACAGGGCCATTTTTCTCATTTTGCAAATAGCCAATCAGAGTGCTCCCATGAGATTGAGATGGCCTGGGAGAAATTAGGCTCCCTCGGCCAATCAGAAAGCTCTGTTTTTATTTTGATGTTCCCGTAAGAGTCTCAGAGGCTCTCTTGATCCCAACCATCCAAATATCTATATTTTCTTGACCCTTAATATCTCAATAACTACTGAACGGATTAACAGCAAATCACAAAAAGCACAATCTGCGGATCAAGATCTAGCTGTCTGCTGAATCTGGTGTAATTCCATTCAGCAGTTTTTGCTGTAGCCTTGTCTAAAGAAGTCCATGGAAAAGCATGGTGATTTTGTGTTTTGGGACCCCCTTTTTTCTCGGGCCCACATGACAAATCACTCAAAACTTTTGGGGAAGAGCAGAGGTGGATGAACTTTTTTGGGGAAAGTTTTTTGAAGATTCGTCAAACGGGACCAAAGTTATTAGCAATCCAAAAAACGCTCTGTCTATGGAAAAGCAGACCTAACTATAACTACCCAGTGGCGACCGCCCCTAGATAATATATATATATATATATATATATATATATATATATATATATATATATATAGTGGAGTAAGATGGCTTGATAAATAAGAGGAGAAAAACCCCTTGGAGAGTGCTGCATGATATTTTCAAATTGGTGAGAAATATATATATATATATATATATATTGTTGTCCAAATGCCCAAGAGCTTGGAACTCGTGTCCCACCATGCAGTTGCAATTTACAGCGTACTAATGCCATCAATTAAATAAATTGCATGCACCACAGAGACGTCACAAGCGCCAGAACTGTGAAGCAAGCCCCTGAAGAGATGTGGACGGCCTCAAAACGCGCAGGGCTGACAAACAGATATCGTACTGCCGAGGAATGGGGGAGCTGTCGAGTGCCTTCTGAAAGCGAAGGCCTTTGGAGAAAAAAAAAAAATATATATATATATATATATATATTATCTACTGGCGGTTGCCAGTAGATAGTTATAGTTAGGACCTATTTTCCATAGGAAATCTGCAACATTCTATTTGAAATAACGTTGGCGCCGGTTGACGAATCTTCGCGAAATTTTCCAACTTGTTGGGGCGCTCCGGTCCGCTCCTATCCTGAAAGTCTCGGGGTGATTCGTCAAGCGGGGGCCGAGAAAAAAGGGGGGTCCCAAAACGTGTTTTCCCCATTCATTTTTCCATAGGAACCGTTCATCGCGGCTACAGCCCGAACTGCTGAACGGAATTACACCAAATTTGGCAAAGAGGTAGCCCTTGGTTCAAACTCGTGCCTTTTGCTTAAATGGTGTAAATCCGTTCAGTAGTTCCTGAGAAAATCACAAGTAAAATCACAAATATATCTATGGCCGCGTCGGATCCACGCACCCTGAGCGCACCCTGCGCGCACCGTCCCGATCACGAGCTGCATGCTAATTGGCTGTCAACTGGCTGTCAACACTCCAAATCAGGAAGTGTTGGCAGCCATTTTGTCCCTCGGTAGAACCGAGGCAGAAGAAACAAGTGCGCAAAACGCACAAAGGGGGCAGGGTAGAAACACCCTGACCCCCTAGGTCTGCTCAGGGGGTCCCACAAGGACCCCCTGGGCAGAAAAAGGCATTTTTTTTTTTTTTAAATCAGCGGGATGCGCTTAGGGTGCGCGGATCCCGCCGATAAAAAAAAAACCACACAAGAAACAAGTGTGCAAAACGCACAAAGGGGGCAGGGTAGAAACACCCTGACCCCCTAGGTCTGCTCAGGGGGTCCCACAAGGACCCCCTGGGCAGAAAGAAGCATTTAAAAAAAAAAAAAGTCCGCAAAAAACGCGCTGGGTGCGCGGATCCTGCCGATAAAAACAAAAAACGAAGCGCGGGAGACCGCGCTTCGTTGGTAATTGGCCCCCGGGTGGGCCAAGTCCCGGGGGCATGCGGGGTTTATCAAATTTATGATTGGGGGGCCTCTAAGGCCCCCCAAGCCCCAGGGACCGCCACCCCCGGGGCTTTAAATAAACAATGGTGCGGGAGGGCTCTCGGCCCTCCCGCAGCCCCGGGGACCGCCACCCCCCGGGGCTTCATTATTAAAAATTAAAAGTACCTGAGTGGGGGGGTTCCAGCCCCCCCACATGCCCCAGGGACCGCCACCTCCCCGGGGCACTAAAGATTTAAATATGGGGGTCTGTTACGGACCCCCAGAGCCCCGGGGACCACCACCTCCCCGGGGCTTTCAAGATGTTGGGAGGGGGGCCGCGCGGCCCCCCTCCTGGAGCCAGTGATGGCCCTGGGGACCGCGAACCCCCAGGGCCGGCTCCTGCAGTGTCCCAGGGTGCCTACCCCCGGGACACTGTAGTTTGCTATGGCAGGGCGGGAGCTTCGCGGCTCCCGTCCTGCCATAGCAAACTGCTTTGGTTTTTGGAAGAGAGAGCAGGAAACCTGCTCTCTCTTCCAAAAACCAAAGACAATTGCTTTTCCACATGGGGAGCTGCATCTTAGCAGCTCCCCATGTGGAAAAGCAATGCCGGCTCCCGAGGGATGCGGGGAGCCGGCGGGACCGTGGGGGATTGGGTCCCCAGGGCTACAAGTGGCCTGGGAGGGGGGCCACACGGCCCCCCTCCCCACAATTGGATTTAAAAAAAAAAATAATAATAATACAACAACGGCCGGCCCCGGGGGATGGGGTCCCCGGGGCCATAAGTGGCCTGAGGAGGGGGGCAATGCAGCCCCCTCCATAACTAAAAAAAAAAAAAAAAAGAAGGCCATGCCCCAGGGGATGGGGTCCCCGGGGACAATTAAGGCCGCGGGAGGGGGGCCACGCGGCCCCCTTCCAAAAATTAAAAAAATAATAATAATAATTATGGGGCAGGCCCTGTGGGATGGGGTCCCCAGGGCCAATAGATTAGAAAAAGAAGGGGGGCCACACAGCCCCCCTTCTTAAAAAAATAAATAAAAAAACACCGGCATCACGCCGGAGGCCACGCCCCCCTGCTTGCAGCACTCTGCAAAAGCGCCCCCTGGCGCGTTTGCAGATGGGGAACGAATTCCCCTTGAATACTGGGGGTCCCTGGGGGACAACTAGCCCACCAGGAACCTCCAGTATGCGCCAGGAGCTGCGTTGCAGAGAGGTGTACAGAGGCCACGCCCCTTTTACACCTCTCTGCAACGCAGCTCTGTGGCGCTTTTTGGACGTACATGGTGGGCTAGTTGGACTCCAGGGACCCTCAGGATTCAAGGGACTTAATCCCCCAACTTAAAACGCGCCACGGGCGCGTTTGCACAGTGGTGAAGGGAGGGGGTGGGGCTTCAGGTGACATGTGTGCAAACAGGCCTCGTGGTGCGTTTTAAGATGGGGAATAAAATCCCTTCAATCCTGAGGGTCCCTGGGGGACAACTAGCCCACCAGGTATGTCCAGAAAGCGCCACAGAGCTGCGTTGCAGAGAGGTGCAAAAGGGGCGTGGCCTCTGAACACCTCTCTGCAACGCAGCTCCCTAGCGCATACTGGAGGTACAGGGTGGGCTAGTTGGCCCCTAGGGACCCTCGGGATTGAGGAGGAATTAATTCTCCAACTTAAAACAGCGCCACAGGGCGTGTTGGCAGACATGTCACCTCAGGCCCCACCCCTTCCTTTACCATTGTGCAAATATTCCTCTAAAATCAGCCGAACTACGAATTCCGATTTACTCACCTGTTATCAGGAGAGACCTCAGTGCTGCATCTTTGAGCCCAGTACTGATCCTGAAAAGTAATTTTAACCGTACTTACCAGTAACTTGAATTTCCTTCCATAGGATATCATTGCCTGCTTTTTGCTGAAAAAGTTTCTAAGTGTCGATTTTTGAAACATACAAATATTCCTCTAAAATCAGCAGAACTACGAATTCCGATTTACTCACCTGTTATCAGGAGAGACCTCAGTGCTGCATCTTTGAGCCCAGTACTTATCCTGAAAAGTAATTCTAACCGTACTTACCAGTAACTTGAATTTCCTTCCATAGGCTAACATTGACTGGTTTCACTTGGAAATTCTTCTAACGTGTGGAGTTTTGGAACTTTATAATATTCCTCTAAAATCAGCCGAACTACGAATTCCGATTTACTCACCTGTTATCAGGAGAGACCTCAGTGCTGCATCTTTGAGCCCAGTACTGATCCTGAAAAGTAATTTTAACCGTACTTACCAGTAACTTGAATTTCCTTCCATAGGATATCATTGCCTGCTTTTTGCTGAAAAAGTTTCTGTCGATTTTTGAAACATACAAATATTCCTCTAAAATCAGCAGAACTACGAATTCCGATTTACTCACCTGTTATCAGGAGAGACCTCAGTGCTGCATCTTTGAGCCCAGTACTGATTCTGAAAAGTAATTCTAACCGTACTTACCAGTAACTTGAATTTTCTTCCATAGGCTAACATTGACTGGTTTCACTTGGAAATTCTTCTAAGTGTGGAGTTTTGGAACTTTATAATATTCCTCTAAAATCAGCCGAACTACGAATTCCGATTTACTCACCTGTTATCAGGAGAGAACCCAGTGCTGCATCTTTTAGCCCAGCACTGACCCTGAAAAGTAATTCTAACCGTACTTACCAGTAACTTGTATTTCCTTCCATAGGAATCCATTGTCTGGTTTTCAGCAGAAAAGTTTCAAAGTGTCGATTTTCACAAACTACAAATATTCCTTAAAAATCGCCTGTATGACTTAAACGCATTCTTTCAACTGTTTACAGGAGATGCACCAGTGCTGGATCCAGGATCCACCACTGAGTAAGAAAAAGTAACGATAACACTACTTACCAGCTAAGTGAATTTCCTCCCATAGGATAACATTGGTGATTCTATGTGAAAAAGTTTCTAAGTGTCAACTTGTAAAATACAATAATATTCCTTAAAAATCACTACTGTAACCAAAACGCTTTTACTCAACTGTTAACAGGAGATGTCCCAGGACTGAATCTAGGATCCAGTCCTGTGGTTAGAAAAGTAATCCATAAAGTAACTAATTGCATTTAACTAGAAATTCACATTGAGCTCAATGTTGCATTGTGTTTGAAATTGTGTTGCCCATTGCAACAACTGTAACTACTGTACTTAAAAGTCTATTGCCTATTTGCAAAGTATTTAAACTAAAGTAATTCATTCTGAGAAAGTATATTTTGTAATGTGATGTATAATGTAATTACAATATAATTTAAAAAATAAAATATGTAAAAAAATAGTTTAAAAAAATTTAGTAAATCAGTATCAAAAAAATAAATATAACAATTAATACATTTAAAAATTGTCATTTACAAAACCTTTGAAATTCACTGAAAAAAACCATAGGTTTCAGACATGTTATAGTTAGGAATTAGCATTTAAAAAACCTTTGAAATTCACTGAAAAAACCATAGGTTTCAGGCACGTTATAGTTAGAAATTAGCATTTAAAAAACCTTAGAAATTCACTGAAAAAACCAAAGGTTTTAGGGACAGTTATAGTTAGTTGGACATTGCACTCATACAAAACCCGTGAAATTCCCCCGTTATAGTTAGTTCAGGTAACTATAACTCGCGCCCCGCAATGCACTGCTGATGACGTCACATATTACATCACTCATGACATGGTCAGTGACATCACTGATGACATCACTGATGACATCTCAAATGACATCACTGATGACATCATCCTTGTGATAATTTGATGCATCTTCTCACACCCTAATATAACTTTTGATACACCCAATGTAAATTACAGATTGCCATTGTCAAAACCATAGACACTCCAACACCAATTACTATATACACACTCACTGATTCTTAGGTCTACAAGCACATCTACTCACTCACCCGTACAGTCACTCATACTTATAGTCACTCAGTACAGGACTATTATATGCACTCATACACCTATATAAACACTCACACACCGCCACTCATCCATAGAGGTACTCACACACCTAGTCAGTCATGCAAAAAATTAAGCACACACCCATTTACTCACTTATACAGTTATGCACACACCAACTCACTTACTCATACAAATACTAGCACATTCTTCAGTTATGTCATCAGCAGTGATGTCATAATCTGATGCACCTCCTCACACCCTAATATAACCTTTGATACACCCACTCTAAATTACAGACTGCCATTCACAAAACCATAGACACTCCAACACCAATAACTACATACCCACTCACTGATTCTTAGGTCTACACACACATCCACTCACTCACCCGTACAGTCACTCATACTTACGGTCACTCAGTACAGGACTATCATATGCACTCATACTCCGATATAGACACTCACACACCGCCACTCATCCATAGAGGTACTCACACACCTAGTCAGTCATGCAAATAATTAATCACACTGCCATTTACTCACCTATACAGTTATACAAACACCAGCTCACTTACTCCTACAAATACTAGCACATTCTTACGCTGTTATACAATCACTGATACAAGCACACACTCATCCACACAGCCACTCTCACAATCACACACTCTCACTTATAGCCATTTAAATACTCCAACACACATATATACTGCCTTTCACATATGTAGTTACTCACACATGTACCACTGAGATATACATTCACTCACTAACACACCCATACACACACTCACCCACCCAAGCAGTCCATCACAGATGCACTCTTGAAATCATGCACCCAGTGATTCACCCACTCACACATCTATGTACAGAGTCACACACACCCCACCCACACAAACACTCAAGCACCCATACAGATACTCAGACAACCAATAAATAACCCATATAGACACTCATGTAGCTATTCACAAACCCATGCAGCCGCTTACACACCAACATAGAGACGGATACAGACATTCACACAGTTTAGTCACTAACCCATGCATTCAGTAAGATATGTTTAATCACTCAGTTATAGAGTCAGTCACACACCTACTAAATCATCCATTCAGACACTTATACACCCACTCATTCTTCAATACGCCTTTCCCTATGTATATTAAACATATTTAAACTTTACAGAAACACACAGTCACTGGATGATGTCATCAGTGATGTCATCAGTGATGTCATTTGAGATGTCATCAGTGATGTCATCAGTGATGTCACTGACCATGTCATGAGTGATGTAATATGTTACGTCATCAGCAGTGCATTGTGAGGCGCGAGTTATAGTTACCTGAACTAACTATAACGGGGAAATTTCACGGGTTTTGTACGAGTGCAATGTCCAACTAACTATAACTGTCCCTAAAACCTATGGTTTTTCAGTGAATATATATATATATATATATATATATTACCTACAGGCGGTCGCCAGTAGGTAGTTATAGTTAGGACCTATTTTCCGTAGGAAAAGCATTTTTGTTTTCCCAATAACTTTAGCGTCGTTTGACGAGTCTTTGCGAAATTTTCAAAACTAGTGGGGCGCTCTGGTCAGGTCCTGTCTTGAAAGTTTCGGGGTGATTCACCAAGTGGGGGCCGAGAAAAAAGGGGGGTCCCAAAACGTGTTTTCTCCATGTTAATTTCCATAGGAAACTTTAGACACGGCTACAGCCCGAACTGCTGAACGGAATTATACCAAATTTGGCAAAAAGGTAGCCCTTGGTTCAGAAAGAGTCCTTTTTGTAAAATGGTGTAAATCCGTTCAGTAGTTCCTGAGAAATTAAAAAATAGGGGTCGGAAAATCAATTTCCCTTAGGAAACTTTAGACACGGCTACAGCTCGAACTGCTGAACGGAATTACACCAAATTTGGCAAAAAAGTAGTGCTTAGTTCAGAAAGCGTCCTTTTTTAAATGGTGTAAATCCGTTCAGTAGTTGGTGAGAAATTCAAAAATAAAAGTTTCGATATCTATGGCCGAGAAGGGTTTGCGAACCCTCCCGACCACGAGCTTTATTCTAATTAGCTGCCAACACTCCAAACCAGGAAGTGTTGGCAGCCATCTTGTGACTCGGTGGAACCGAGTCACAAGAAAACAGAAAAACAAAGGTGAAAGAAAAGAAACGGGGGCAGGGTAGAAACACCCTGTGCCCCTAGGCCTGCTTAGGGGGTCCCACAAGGACCCCCAGGGCCAAAAAAAGCATTTAAAAAAAAAAAATCGTCCGAATTTGCGCTGGGTGCGCAAATCCGGACAAAAAAAAAAAAAATGAAGCGCGGGCTCCCGTGCTTCGTATTCAAAAAGCCCCCGGGTGGGCCAGGTCCCGGGGGCACTTATAAATAATGTTGCGGGGGCCCGCGGGGGCCCCCGCAGCCCTGGGGACCACCACCTCCCTGGGGCTTATTAAAATAAAGGCGGGGGCACGCAGCCCCCCCATAGCCCCGGGGACCGCCACCTCCCCGGGGCTACCTAAAGAAATGCGTGGGGGGTCCCAACCCCCCATGCTGCTCCGGGGACCGCCACCTCCCCAGAGCATTTATGATAATTGGCGGGGCCCAGCGGCCCCCTCAAGCCCCGGGGACCGCCACCTCCCCGGGGCTAAAAAAATAATTAGTGTGGGGGCTCAAGCCCCCACACTGCCCGGGGACCACCACCTCCCGGGGCACTTAATATTGAGATTTGGGGGTCCATAGCGGACCCCTGGCCCCGAGGACCACCACCTCCCCAGGGCAATGAAAAGGAGGAGAGGGGGCCGCGCGGCCCCCTCCTGGAGCCCTCCATGGCCCTGGGGACTGCCACCCCCCAGGGCCAGCTCCTGCAGTGTCCCGGGGTGCCCACCCCCGGGACACTGCTGTTTGCTATGACAGGGTGGGAGCCTCGCGGCTCCCGCTCTGTCATAGCAAACCTGCTTTGGGTTTTGGAAGCGAGAGCAGGGAAACCTAATCTCGCTTCCAAAATCCAAAGCTGATTGCTTTTCCACACGGGGAGCTGCATGTCAGCAGCTCCCAGTGTGGAAAAGCAATGCCGGCTCTCACAGGAGGCGGGGAGCCGGCGGGACTGTGGGGGAATTGGGGACCCTCCCACGGTCCCCAACGGATAGGGCTGGCCCCGGGGGATGGGGTTCCCGGGGCCAGAAGTGGCCCGGGAGGGGGGCCACGCGGCCCCCCTCCCCTGTGAATAATAATTGGTTTTTTTTTAAACGGAGAGGCCAGGCCCCGGGGGATGGGGCCACGTTATAGTTAGAAATTAGCATTTAAAAAACCATTGAAATTCACTGAAAAAACTATAGGTTTCAGGCACGTTATAGTTAGAAATTAGCATTTAAAAAACCTTAGAAATTCTCTGAAAAAACCATAGGTTTCAGGGACGTTATAGTTAGTTGGTCATTTCACTCGTACAAAACCATAGAAATTCCCCCGTTATAGTTAGTTCAGCTAACTATAACTCGTGCCCCCACAATGCACTGCTGATGACATCACATATTACATCATTCATGACATGGTCAGTGACATCACTGATGACATCACTGATGACATCTCAAATGACATCACTGATGACATCATCCACGTCAAAATCTGATGCACCTCCTCACACTCTAATATAACCTTTGATACACCCACTGTAAAATACAGACTACCATTCTCGAAACCATCGACACACCAATACCAGTTACTACATACGCACTCACTGATTCCTAGGTCTACACACACATCCACTCATTCACCCATACAATCACTCATACATACAGTCACTCATCAATACAACACTATCATATGCACTCATACACCTATACAGACACTCACACACCGCCACTCATCCATGGAGTTACTCACACACCTAGTCAGTCATGCAAAGAATCAATCACACTCCCATTTCCTCACCTATACAGTTATACACACACCACCTCACTTATTCAAACATATACTAACACATACTTACTCTCTTATACAATCACTGATACAAGTACACACTCATCCATACAGCCACTCTCACAATCACTGACTCTCACGTATAGTCATCTATATACTCCAACTCTCACATACACTGCCTTTTACATATGTAGTTACTTGGACATGTACACTGAAACATCCAATCTCTCACCAACACACCCATACACACACTCACCTGCCCATACAGCTGTTTCCACATGCACTCTTGAACCCATACACCCAGTGAATCAACCACTCACACATCTATGCACAGAGTCACACACCTCCCACCCACCCACACACACACTCAGTCTCCCATACAAATACTCAGGCAACCAATCAATAACCCATATAGACACTCATGTAGCTACTGACCAACACATGCAGCAGCTTACACAACAACAGACATACTGATACACACATTCAGACAGTTTAGTCACTAACCAATGCATTCAGTAAGACACATTTAATCACTCACTTATACAGTCAGTCACGCACCTATTAAGTCCTTCATCCAGACACTTATACACCCTCTCATTCTTCAATACACCTTGGCATATATATAAAACATATTTAAACTTTACAGAAACACACAGTCACTGGATGATGTCATCAGTGATGTCATCAGTGATGTCATTTGAGATGTCATCAGTGATGTCATCAGTGATGTCACTGACCATGTCATGGATGATGTAATATGTGGCGTCATCAGCAGTGCATTGCGGGGCGCGAGTTATAGTTAGCTGAACTAACTATAACGGGGGAATTTCTATGGTTTTGCACGAGTGAAATGTCCAACTAACTATAACGTCCCTGAAACCTATGGTTTTTTCAGTGAATATATATATATATGTATGTATGTATATTTTATCTACTGGCGGTCGCCAGTAGATAGTTATAGTTAGGACCTATTTTCCATAGGAAATCCGCAACATTCTATTTGAAATAACTTTGGGGCCGGTTGACGAATCTTTGTGAAATTTTCAAACTTTGTGGCCCGCTCCGGTCTGCTCCTATCTTGAAAGTTTTGGGGTGATTCGGCAAGCGGGGGCCAAGAAAAAAGGGGG
This sequence comes from Calotriton arnoldi, assembly GCA_963921515.1. Classification (NCBI taxonomy): domain Eukaryota; kingdom Metazoa; phylum Chordata; class Amphibia; order Caudata; family Salamandridae; genus Calotriton; species Calotriton arnoldi. The sequence continues at coordinate 119,395 of CAWUFW010018060.1, forward strand.
GTCCCAAAACGTATTTTCCCCATGCAAATTTCCATAGGAACCTTTCATCGCAGCTACAGCCCGAACTGCTGAACGGAATTACACCAAATTTGGCAAAAAGGTAGCCCTTGGTTCAGAGTCGTGCCTTTTGCTTAAATGGTGTAAATCCGTTCAGTAGTTCCTGAGAAAATCAAAAGTAAAATCACATATATATCTATGGCCGAGTAGGGTCCGCGTACCCTCCCGATCACGAGCTGCATGCTAATTGGCTGTCAACACTCCAAATCAGGAAGTGTTGGCAGCCATTTTGTCCCTCGGTAGAACCGAGGCACAGAAACAAGTGCGCAAAATGCACAAAGGGGGCAGGGTAGAAACACCCTGACCCCCTAAGTCTGCTCAGGGGGTCCCACAAGGACCCCTGGGCAGAAAAAAGCATTTTTTTAAAAAAAATCAGCGGGATGCACTTAGGGTGCGCGGATCCCGCCGTGATTAAAAAAAAATCGAAGCGCGGTCTCCCGCGCTTCGAGGCTATTTCTCCCCCGGGTGGGCCAAGTCCCGGGGGCATGCGGGGGGTGGGTTTATATGTTAGGGGAGCCTCAAAGGCCCCCCAAGCCCCGGGGACCACCACCCCCCGGGGCTTTAAAAAAAAAATGGTGCGGGAGGGCTCTCTGCCCTCCCGCAGCCCCGGGGACCACCACCCCCCCGGGGCTTCTTTTTTAAAATTATAATGACCTGTGTGGGGGGGCTACAGCCCCCCCACATGCCCCGGGGACCGCCACCTCCCTGGGGCACTAACAAAAGAAATGTGGGAGGTCCATTTCGGACCCCCGAAGCCCCGGGGACCACCACCTCCCCGGGGCTTTACTAATGAAGGGAGGGGGGCCGCGCAGCCCCCCTCCTGGAGCCCTCCATGGCCCTGGGTACCGCCACCCCCCAGGGCCGGCTCCTGCAGTGTCCCGGGGTGCCTACCCCCGGGACACTGCTGTTTGCAATGGCAGAATGGGAGCCGCGGGGCTCCCGTCCTGTCATTGCAAACTGGCTTTGCTTCATTGAAGTGAGAGCAGGGAAACCTGCTCTCGCTTCAATGAAGCAAAGCAGATTGCTTTTCCATAAGTGGAGCTGCATGTCAACAGCTCCCCTTACGGAAAAGCAATGCCGGCTCCCGCAGGACGCAGGGAGCTGGCGGGACCGTGCGGGGATTGGGGACCCCCCCACGGTCCCCAACGAGTGGCCAGGCCCCGGGGGATGGGGTCCCCGGGGCTATTAGTGGCCTGTGAGGGGGGCCACGCAGCCCCCCTCCAAAGATTTTTTTTTTTTTTTTTAAAGAGGGCATGCCCCGGGGGATGGGGTCCCCGGGGCCAATAGAGGCCCAAGAAGGGGGGCCACGCGGCCCCCTTCCCATTTTTTTTTTTTTAAAACAAAAAAAAAGAAAATCCTCAGGCCCCGGGGGATGGGGTCCCCGGGGCCAAAAATGGCTGAGGGAAGGGGGGCCATGCAGCCCCCCTCCCATACAAAAAAAAAAAAAAAAGACTGGCATCGTGCCGGAGGCCCTGCCCCCTCCCTGCAGCAGTGTGCAAACGCACCCCCTGGAGCATTGTAAAAAGGGGAAGTAATTCCCCTTGAATACTGGGGGTCCCTGGGGGCCAACTAGCCCACCAGGAACCTCCAGTATGCGCCAGGGAGCTGCGTTGCAGAGAGGTGTACAGAGGCCACGCCCCTTTTTACACCTCTCTGCAACGCAGCTCTGTGGCGCTTTTGGAGGTACATGGTGGGCTAGTTGGACTCCAGGGACCCTCAGGATTCAAGGGGACTTAATCCCCCAACTTAAAACGCACCACGGGGCGCGTTGGCACAGTGGTGAAGGGAGGGGGCGGGGCTTCAGGTGACATGTGTGCAAACAGGTCCCGTGGTGTGTTTTAAGATGGAGAATTAAATCCCCTTCAATCCTGAGGGTCCCTGGGGGCCAACTAGCCCACCAGGTACGTCCAGAAAGCGCCACAGAGCTGCGTTGCAGAGAGGTGTAAAAAGGGGCGTGGCCTCTGAACATCTCTCTGCAACACAGCTCCCTGGCACATACTGGAGGTACAGGGTGGGCTAGTTGGACCCCAGGGACCTCATGATTCAAGGGGACTTAATCCCCCAACTTAAAACGCGCCACGGGCGCATTTGCACAGTGGTGAAGGGAGGGGCAGGGCTTGAGGTGACATGTGTGCAAACAGGCCCCGTGGCGTGTTTTAAGTTGGGAGATTAAGTCCCCTTCAATCCTGAGGGTCCGTGGAGTCCAACTAGCCCACCAGGTAACTTCAGTAAGCACAACAGAGTTGCGTTGCAGAGAGGTGGAAAAAGGTGCGTGGCCTCGGAACGCCTCTCTGCAACTCAGCTCTGTGGTCCTAACTGTAAGTACCTGGGGGGCTAGTTGGGCCCCAGGGACACTCAGGATTCAAGGGGACTTAATCCCGCAACTTAAAACGTGCCACGGGGTGCCTTGCACACATGTCACCTCAGGCCCCTCCCTTCACCACTGTGCAAACGCGCCCTGTAGCGCATTTTAAGAGGTAGTTTTAATCCCCCTGCCCTATTATGTACTAGGGACTTACAGAGGAGGTCATGCTAATCAAAGGGGTACCCCAACGAATAGTGTTCCCTAGTGTATGTAGGTGTTTTAACTGTATTCTAAGTGTGTTTTAGCATAGCACTGGCTCTGGTTAGTCAGAGTCAGTTACCACCAGTACACGTCGGAAAAAGTTGTGGGCACAGGATGATTTTGGAACAAGGCCTCTTTCTGCTTCTCTGTTGGTTCTTTCTGCACATCTTTTGCTTCTTCTTGCACTTTTCTTCGTCTTTGTGGACTTCTGTTGCTTCTTTCGGCATTTCTTTTGCTTCTTTCTGTGCGTTTTTCTTCTTTCTTCACATGTCCTACCTCTGTAGGCATAGTTACAAACTAGCATTTAAAAAACCTTTGAAATTCACTTAAAAAACCATAGGTTTCAGACACGTTATAGTTAGAAATTAGCATTTAAAAACCGTTGAAATTCACTGAAAAAACCATAGGTTTCAGACACGTTATAGTTAGAAATTAGCATTTAAAAAACCTTTGAAATTCACTGAAAAAACCATAGGTTTTAGGGACAGTTATAGTTAGTTGGACATTTCACTCGTACAAAACCCGTGAAATTCCCCCGTTATAGTTAGTTCAGCTAACTATAACTTGCGCCCCGCAATGCACTGCTGATGACGTCACATATTACATCACTCATGACATGGTCAGTGACATCACTGATGACATCACTGATGACATCTCAAATGACATCACTGATGACATCACTGATGACATCATCCATGTGATAATGTGATGCATCTTCTCACACCCTAATATAACTTTTGATACACCCACTGTAAATTACAGACTGCCATTGTCAAAACCATAGACACTCCAACACCAATAACTACATACACACTCACTGATTCTTAGGTCTACACACACATCCAGTCACTCACCTCTACAGTCACTCATACTTACGGTCACTCAGTACAGGACTTTCATATGCACTTATACACCTACATAGACACTCACACACCACCACTCATCCATAGAGGTACTCACACACCAAGTCAGTCATGCAAATAATTAATCCACTGCCATTTACTCACCTATACAGTTATACACACCAGCTCACTTACTCATACAAATACTAGCACATTCTTACGCTCTTATACAATCACTGATACAAGTACACACTCATCCATACAGCCACTCTCACAATCACACACTCTCACTTATAGCCATTTATATACTCCAACACACATATATACTGCCTTTGACATATTCGTTACTCACACATGTACCACTAAGATATACATTCACTCACTAACACACCCATACACACACTCACCCACCCATACAGTCCATCACAGATGCACTCTTGAAACCATGCACCCAGTGAATCACCCACTCACACATCGATGTGCAGTCACACACACCCCACCCACACAAACACTCAGGCACCCATACAGATACTCAGACAACCAATCAATAACCCATGTAGACACTCATGTAGCTGTTCGCAAACCCATGCAGCCGCTTACACACCAACAGACAGACGGATACAGACATTCACACAGTTTAGTCACTAACCCATGCATTCAGTAAGATACGTTTAATCACTCACTTATAGAGTCAGTCACGCACCTACTAAATCATCCATCCAGACACTTATACACCCACTCATTCTTCAATACACCTTGGCATATATATTAAACATATTTAAACTTTACAGAAACACACAGTCACTGGATGATGTCATCAGTGATGTCATTTGAGATGTCACCAGTGATGTCATCAGTGATGTCACTGACCATGTCATGAGTGATGTAATATGTGATGTCATCAGCAGTGCATTGCGGGGGCGCGAGTTATAGTTAGCTGAACTAACTATAACGGGGGAATTTCACGGGTTTGTACGAGTGAAATGTCCAACTAACTATAACTGTCCCTAAAACCTATGGTTTTTTCAGTGAATATATATATATATATATATTGCAGCTCCAAATTCACCAGCTTGGTGCACTCACGAACGGGTGCTAGCAATGCGGGGGTGCTTCTGGTGCACAGGACGAGGGGGAACAAGGGCTTTGGATATGAGTGCTGCTCTGCAGCTAGGAGAACAGTATCACTATGTTTTGCGAGTCGGAACGCCGGCAGGCAGCGCTAAGCATGTTTAAAAAACAGGATAATACTGGAACAGGGAACGGTGATAAGGGGACATATGTGAAATCGAATTTGGCCTCTAAATTCTCTGCTCTGGAACGCCTGTATGAGCGTGAGATAAGAAAGTGGTGGGAGGCGAGCTCTCTGCAAAGTTACATCAAGGTCAGCCGAGTCCCCAGAGGTCTAAGGATCTACACTGTTCCCGCATATGAGACCCCAAATCCCCTCTTGCTAGATGAGTGGGTGGAACACACGGCCCAATCCTGCAAGGGGATGTTGGCAATACTAGTGAAGTTTGCGTGAAGTGATAGGGATAAAGCCCTATCAAATATCAAAGAATTGGAAGAAGAGATATCAAAAGAGGAGGATCAATCGAAATTGGAAGAAATGAGGGAACAAATGAAGAAAAGACTTAAGACTTACGAACAGAAAATCAAATAGCGTAAGCAAGAGAAATTTGATCGTGATGAGAAAGATTACAACCAAGGCAGGGTATTAACCTTTGCCAGGAAGTACGACACTCCGAGGAGAGAATTATTAACAAAGAAAGTACAGTCAACCGTAGAAACACAAGATACATCAGAGTCGGATGTAACAGGCAATGATTCATCTGGTGAGGAAAGTGTAAGTGGATCGGTTTCAACAGCTGGAAGAACTCCTTTTCACGAGGAGTTCAGACTCATTCGGCAATCATGGTAGAGAGGGGCAGAGTCAAACGTCCAGAACAAGGAGCTAGAGGAAAACGAGGAGGGGGGGCAGGGGCCGCAACAAGAAACCGCTTTCCACCAGTGGCTCGCAGCAAGAAAGTTTTCAACAAAAGGAAGTGAGTGATGATGGGAATTTGATGATCATCAACTTGACCACAAAGACTCTGTCAGCAACAGAAGAATCTGTTTTAAAACTTGGCTTATCCTTTTGCCCCCAAAAGACCATGGAATACACACAAACCCGCATAGATTTTTTTAAGTTCACTCGAAAACTAAAGTTGCATAAGTACTTCAAGATGAAGCCAGCCACTATTAGACCTAAGAAATCGAGCCCTATCCAGAAGGAAACGGATGTCCTAACAGAAAAAGATCTTAAGACTCTAGAAATTTTGGAGAGTTTAAGGACTGAGGAGACACATGATATGGAAACAACCATGGGCTTGACTCAGAAAGAGGCAGGAGTGGAGAAAAGCGGGGGACTAAGTCCATTTAAACCATCTTCCCAATTCCTCCCACAGATGCCGGTAGATGCGATCGACATCTTTGCGGAATCTGTTAACAGAGACTTAGTGCGTCTCCGCCGAGAAAATAAATATCCGATAAGGGCAATTAACTTTTCAAAGCAACAGCAATTGGCTTTGGACAACCTGTGTCAAGACACCTCTATAGTATGCAAGCCATCGTATAAAGGGGGCAATATCGTTCTCCAGACATGGGAGCGTTATAATATTGAGGCCAACCGACAACTGGCGGACATCCACTGTTACAAGAAGATCAATAACAAAACATACAATCAGAATATCACGAATTACCATCTTTTGATATCTCAATGGTACAAGAGAAACATGTTAGAAACGGAGGAACATCTGTTTCTCAGATGTCTTAATCCCACCATCCCAACCTTTTACCACCTTCCCAAGGTTCATAAGGACAAACTGAACCCCCCAGGAAGACCAATCGTTGCTTCACAGGGAAGTCTGACAGAACATATGTCTATTTATATAGACTTCTTTCTCTCACAGCAAGTGGAAAAACTACAGTCTTATATCATAGATACCAAAGACTTCCTGGGACACATTAAGGAAATACAATGGGAAGATGGATTTTTACTGATGGTGTTGGACATCACGAGCCTTTACACATGCATAGCTCATAGAGATGGCTTAAGAGCGGTCAAGTTCTTTTTAGACAATCGCCCTCTTAAATATTTAGAACATAATGTCATGTTGTTAGACTTTATCGAATTTTGTCTCGAAAATAACATGTTTCTCTTTCAGAACCAACTATTTAGACAAGTCTCTGGAATGGCAATGGGCACATGCTTCGCTCCCAGCTACACAAATTTATTTGTGGGCTGGTGGGAGGAGAAGGTAGCCTGGGCCGCGTCCAATAATGTCTGGACCGATGGGATTATAACTTGGCATTGTTATATCGATGACCTTTTTATCATCTGGAGAGGGCCACCAGAAACAGCAAGGGCTTATATAGAGGTGTTAAATTCCAATAAGGTCAATTTGAAATTCACGGGGGAGGTGAACTCGCAGTCTGTAAACTATCTGGACCTCAATGTTTAAGTAGAAGAAGGGAAACTGTCTACAAGGTTGCATAGGAAACCAACGGCGGGTAATTCTACTCTCCACACCACTAGCAGCCATCCGAAGAAACTTATTAATAGCATCCCTTACGGCGAGTTATTAAGGTTAAAAAGAAACAGTACTAGTGAATCAGAATTCCAAACGGCCGCCAAAGAGAGCATGGAACGCTTTAGCATGAAGGGCTATAGCAATATGGTCCTGATGCAAGCACTAAAGAGAGCTAACACTTTGAAAAGAGTAGACTTGTTGAAAGAAAAAGAGGCTACAGAGTCACATGAAAATAATGGAAAGTTCAGAATGATCACTATGTATTCTGACAATGCTGGGCAACTGAAAAGAATTCTATGGAAGAATTGGCATACTCTTCTTTCGGACACAGTTATAGGGAGTGACCTACCACCAAACCCCTAGTTACCTTTAGAAAAGCAAGGTCCCTAAGAAATGATTTGGTCCACAGCCATCAGACTGTAGAAGCTACAAAATCTGTTCTGAGGCCATTAAACGGGTTCTTCCCCTGCGGGAAATGTAAGGCTTACAGAAATAGCAAAAGAGTCTTGTCCTATAGTATCCCTGGGATGGTCAAACCAAAGAAAATAAGGAAATTCCTAACATGCACGACACCTTACACGGTATCTTCTCTCACTTGCCCTTGTGGGCTGAAATATATCGGCAGCACGATCCATCCGACTAAAATCCGGATATTAGAACATATGAGGGCTGTAACTAATGGAGATGAAGCATATCCTATTGCGAGACACTTCAATAAAGTACATCAACGCTACAGAGATCTCCTTACCTATTACTGTGTGGACCATGTTCCTGTGAATCCCAGGGGAGGGGACAGAATTCTTAGGCTCAGACGCCTGGAATCCCGCTATATTATCGACATACAGACCAAAACACCTTTGGGTCTGAACAGTAGTGAGGAAGTGGCCGTTCATCTAGGGGATTGATTCCCTGGGTGTTTGGGGATGGTAGCTTCACTCCACTTCAGACACGATCAGAGTAGTTCAGATATTGCATTCATAGGCGATTATAATGATGAATACCTTTCTGTATTCCCTATCTCCCTCTTTTCTTCCCATTATTATCATCATTGTTTGATTTTAATGTTATTCTATTTCATTTATTTTATTTTATTTTCATTTGTTTACTCCTACACTCCTAAATTGACAGTTTGCAAACCAGAAGGAAACTAGTTATAACATGCATAGCATCCTGCCGCCGTCTACCATTTTGAAATGCAATATGTATTTTTATATATATGTAGGAATGCACCTCGGTTGGCAACACTTGTCTGCTGAATATTTGCCCATCCAGGGCGAAATAAATTACAATAATGAATTAAAGCAAAGTATTGCTAAGCGGTCCACTGAGGGCATATAGGCCCGTGCAATAAGCAAGGTTAGTGCAACAGTAATTAACCCATTTAGGGTGAGATTGCATGTTAGTCACTCACTGAGGGAACGGACGTCCATTACACATGTAAAGCAAGCGCAATACTAATTGACCCATACAGGGTGAGATTGTATCTGATGTGATTTCATATGCAGATTAAGTGCGCTATGATAATAATTTTGTTTACAATTTTGTTCATGAGAATTCTGTTTGCAAGGTGTACACGGGACGGTACACATAATTTGTATGAATGGTATGAGTCCTTAAGGGAGTGACAAAATGGCGGAATTATTCGTCTCCCTACAGTGATTGTTACTTTTAACAAATGTGGTCCCTCTTTTCTGTTGCCAACACGGAAGTGCGTCATGTATGTGCACAATATAAAAAAATAGTGGTTTCGGCGTTTCCGATGAACATCGAAAAAGGCGGTTGCCGAAACGCGTCTGTGCGCCCTGAGTCCGTTTTGTTAATAAAATTACGGAACTCGCCCCTGTGAGTGCTGTCTTCCTTGGTGGATACGATTACCCGGTGGAGAATGGTAGCTGTATAATCTATATATATATTATAACTACTGGTGGTTGCCATAAGGTAGTTATAGTTAGGACCTAGTTTCCATGGGGAAAGCGTTTTTTTACTTGTCTATATCTTTGCCGCCAGTTGTGACAAATCCTGTGTGTTTTCTATGTTAATTTCCTTAAGGAGTATGAACACAACTACAGTCTGAACCGTTGACGGAATTGCACCAAATTTGGCAGAAAGCTAGATCTTGGCCCAGAAAGAGCCCTTTTTGTTATTTGGTGTAAATCTGCATAGTAGTTTTAGAGTTATTAAGAGAAAACCAAATTTGTATATCTAGGGACCTGACCCCTTGGTGTATTCTCTCAATCTCGTGCAGAGATCTGATTGGCTGCCAACACTTCAACCAGGAAGTGTTGGCAGCCATCTTGGGTCTCGGACTCAGTCGAGTCCCAAAGAAAAACATTTTTTTTAAAAAGGGGTCAGGGTAGGAATATCCTGACCCCCCTAGGCCTGGTGCTAGGGTCTCCCAGGGAAACTGCCAGGGCCAAAATGCATTTTTCTAAACATTTTGTGGTGAAAATCGCAACGGATTCTGCTAATTCATGGTAAAAATATTTTTTTTAAAACAAACGCTGTCTCCTCTGCTTATTTACAGTATAGCCCTGTGGGTGGGCCATATCCTGGGGGCATGTGGGAATATCAAAGAAAAGGAGGGGTGCACGGGCCCCCCCTAAGGCTCTTTTGAACCTAGGGGACCACCACCTCCCCAGGGCTTTATTAATATATTTGAAGGGGGGCCGCGACGACCCCTCTCCATGGACTTATTGGAGCCCCTGTTACCACCACCTCCCTGGGGCTGGAAATCTAATATGGAGGGGGCTGTGCGGATCCTCCTACTGTGGCTCTTTAGAGAGCCCCAGAGACCACCACCTCCCTGTGGCTTAAATTATAAAATTTAAGGGTGGCCACACGGATGCCCTGGGCCCTGGGGACCGCCATCTCCCTGGGGCCAGAAATCAAAATAAAGGGGGACGGCTCATGAAAAGTAAAGGAGAGGGGCAGCGAGTCCCCCCCTCCTGGAGTCATTAATGGCCCTGGGGACCCCCACCTCCAGGGCCGGCTCCTGCTATATCCCGAGATTCCCACCCTTGGGAGATAGCAGTTTGCTTTCACTTGGCGGAAGCTTTGAAAGAAAGCAAGCAAGAGCAAACAGTAACTCTGCTCCCAGCGGGCGGAAGCAGGAAAACTGCTCCACTCGCTGGAAGCAGACTTTTCATCTATTGTCCTGCCTGCAGATTTTGGTGTCGAGTACTTGATGCCGAGGAATATGAGGACATCTCCACCAAACAGAGAAACACTTATTTCATATAGTTAAGAGGAAGTACCCTTGTTTGGTGGAGATTTACCTCTTTGCAGTCTGTTTGTCTTCTCTATAGGCTGATTCATGTTATCACAGATTTCTGGATAAAGACACCTGAGGAAAAAGCACATTGCCGCAATGCACACAAGGTCACTGGAGACATTTCCTCGTGGAGCTCTCCAATATGTTTCGAGAGTTCTCCTGTGCCTCCTTCCCTGAGAACACTATATGCCCCTCCCAACCCCTTTGCAACACACTAGCAGACTTCTTTCACCGCAAGATTGCTGACATCTACAGCAACTTTGACCCACAGCCCACCAACCTCTACTATCCCTATGGCTCTAGCAACGACATCCTCCACCTAATCACAGAATGGAAGCAACTCTCATCGGAAGACACCATGTCCATCATGAACTCCATCCACTCAAGATTCCCCTCGGACCCCTGCCTGCACCAAATCTACAACCTAGGAAGCGAAACCATTGGATACACCCTTGCTGGACTCCTCAACTCCTCCATCACCACAGCCACTGTACCCAATACCTGGAAGCACGTTGAGGTCAAACCCCTCCTCAAGAAACCCTCAGCCAACCCCAACAAACTCAAGAATTACCGACCTATCTCACTCCTCCCTTCCCCACCAAAGTCTTGGAGAAGGCTGTCAACCGCCAGCTCACGAACTTTCTCAACCTGCTCAACCCCTCCCAGTCAGGTTTCCGACCAAACCACAGCACTGAGACCACCCTGATTGCAGCCGACGATGACATCAGATGCCTCCTCAACCAGGGCAACTCGGCTGTCCTCATCCTCCTCGATCTCTTGGCAGCCTTTGACATGGTCTCCCACTACACCCTCAGCACCAGACTTCACCACATTGGAATCCAAGGCAGGGGTCTGGACTGTAATGCTCTCTATAAAGGAATCACCAAACAACTCCTCAACTGCCTCCAAACCATCCAGAATTCTGCAGCAAGACTCATCCTCGACCTTCCCAGAAGATCCAGCATCACCCCTCACCTCAGTGCCCTCCACTGGCTCCCCGTTCAGAAAAGATGCACCTTCAAGCTCCTCACTCATGCCTGCAAAGCCGTTCCTGAAACTGGACCCACCTACATCAACAACCACTTGACTTTTCACAGTCTGACCAAAGACCTCTCCTCCTCCTCCTCCTCCCTTGCCTTAGCCCAGGTCCCACGCATCAGTTGGAGCCGAAGTGGGGGCTGCTTCTTCTCCTTCCTTGCCACCAAGCCCTGGAACTACCTGCCCTTCTACCTACACATGTCCCCCTCCCTGAGGGAATTCAGGAAGCAGCTGAAGACCTGGCTCTTCGACCTTCCACCTCTCTCCAACTGAGGATTGCTCAAACCCCACAGCGCCTGGAGACCCCCCGGGGACACAAGCCGTGCTATACAAGCTTCGATGATTGATTGATTCACACATCCATAGAAGCACTCACACAACCACTCACTCACCCATACAGACACTCACTCTCCAATACAGCCACTCACACACTTACTCATTTAACCACTCACCCATACAGCCACTTACACACCAAGTCACTCACCCTTACAGCCACTCACACACCCACTCACTCACCAATACAGCCACTCACCAACCTATACACTCCCACTTATTTACCAGTACAGCCACTCACACACCTATACAATCACTCACACATGGATACAGATAGTCACACAACCACTCAGATGACATATGTTGGAAATAGTATCACTCATTAGTAGTCCAGAAAGAATAGTAATTTAACTTATGCAGTAGCTTAGTGCCTTATTCTGAGTTTGACGGTCCAGGGACCACCAAACCTGCAGTGGCAAACCCACTGCTGCTACCTCGGTGGTCCAACCGCCCAATTCTGACCCTTGCAGTCGGACTGCCACAAGCTCGCAGGTAGCTCGCTGCCTCCGCCAGGATCCTGGATCCCGCGTAGGCCGCATTGTTGAGAGGGGCAGGAAATGGTGGCAGTGCCGATGCTGGCACCGCAGGGCAGATTACAACCTGCCTTTCTATGCCATGAAATGGGTGGCGGATGATGATGATGAGATTTATAGAGCGTGACAAATACCCTGGGGTGTCTAGGTGCTGCCTTTGATATATACCAATCAGAGCGGACAGAGAGGTAAAATTATGCTGTAAACAACCAAGTTTTAAGGCCCATTCTAAATTTAGAGAGACTGGGCTCTTTTTTTAAGGTGATGGGCAGAGAGTTCCATTGGCTGGCCGTTGTAGCTGTGAAACTCTTACCGCCCCATCTATACCGGCTGACTCTAGGGACAATTAGATTTCCCAGTTCAGCAGATCTGAGGGCTCTGGCAGGAGTATATGGCTTTAGAAATTTCGCCAGCTGTGTTGGCCCCATGTTGTTAAGAGATTTAAAGGCAATGCATAATATTTTAAATTGGATCCTCTTGGCTACTGGTAGCCAGTGAAGTTGGACTAAGGCTGTGGATACTGAATCAAATTTAGAGATACCCAACAGTACTCTTGCTGCTGCATTCTAAACCGTTTGGAGTTTGTTAATGCTACGCCTCGGAGCACTGGAGAAAAGGACATTACAGTAGTCCAGTCTTGAGGATATCAGCACTGATACCACCATCTTACTTAGGTCCATGGGTATTGCCGGAAGGATTTTCCTCAACATTTTCAAGATAAAGAAACATGCTGAAGTGGCCGAGTTGATTTGTGCCTCAAAGGACATCTTGGTGTCAAAAATAACTCCTAGGTTTTTGGCTTTGAGCACTGGTTTGGGTAAGGAGCCAAGTTGGGCCGGCCACTAGCTATCTGTCCAAAAAGATGGGTTGTTCCCCAGCAACAAAACTTCAGTTTTGGGTGAATTCAACTTCAGACAATTGTCTGACATCCAGGTTGCTATATGGCTCATACAGTCGTGAAACCTAGTTGCTGTCTGGCTAGCAGAACTGCTCACCGAGAGGACGATCTGAGTGTCGTCCGCGTACGACATGAGGGCAAACCCATAACTTTTTACTAGACTGGCAAGAGGGGTGACGTAGAGATTAAAGAGCGTTGGGCTCAGGGAAGAGCCCTGGGGAACTCCGCAAGGCAGCGTGAAGGGGGATGACACAATGTTCCCCAACGCCACTTCCTGAGACCGCTCAGATAGAAAGGAGCCTAGTAGGGACAGCGCTTTGCCCCTGAACCCGATAGAGGCCAACCGGTCCCGCAGCAGCCCATGATTGACAGTATCAAAGGCAACTGACAGGTCCAGGAGGATCAGAGCTGCGTTACCCCCACTGTCTAAGATCTGCCTGAGCTCCTCCGTGGCGGTAATGAGACGAGACAACTCTGTGCTATGCTGAGCATGAAATCCAAACTGGGAGGGATCCAGAATAGCGTTGTCATTGATAAAAGCAGAAAGTTCAGTATTTATCGCTTTTTCAATTACTTTTGCAGGAAACGGGAGTCGCGATATTGGTCTATAATTGAGAGTCTCCTGAGCATCCAAGTTGGGTTTCTTTAGTAAAGGTAGTATGGAGGCGTTCTTCCATTCCATTGGAAAATGTCCTGTTGTGTACATTGTATTAAAGATTACCGTTAATGGAATAGCTATAATTTCTGGCGAAATATGCAGAATTTTGGGAGGGCATGGGTCTGATGGGGAGCCAGATTTAGTTGCAGCAATGAGTTTAGATGTTTGTTCGACTGTCAAAGTAGTAAAAGAAGAAAGGATCGGGGGGCTGATTCAAGGGGAACTTGTGTTTTATCATGAGAAACTGATTGAATCCTATTAAGTTTGGCCGGTGTCTAAGCCAGGCGATTATCCTGCTGTACAAACAGGTCAAAGACAGACTTGACCTTGTGCTGCAAGGATTTTGCTAATGAGTTGCAGAATTCTTGAATAATACTAACATCGGGTGCAGTTGGCAGCTTTGCTAGTTTCTTTGCTGTAGTAAACAAGGCTTTAGGACATCTGTTGGCCACTGTAATTTCCTCAGAGAAGTATAAAGCCTTTTCCCTGAGGATACGTTTCTTGTAGGTTTGAAGATATGAATTATATTCCATTCGAGTATTTGCATTATCTTCAAGTCGCCACTTCCTCTCTAATTTGCGACATAGTTGTTTCTGGGCTTTCAGTGTGTCATTGAACCATGGTTCTGATGGTGTCCTCCTGGATCGATGACACTGTTTGGTGGTGCTAGTTGTGTCATAGCCGAGTCAAGCCAAGAATGGTATTGAGCTGTGGCTTGATCAGAGTCAGTGGACAAATTAGGTAGAGTTTTTAAAAGAGTAGAGTTTAGAGAACTTGCCTCTACTTTCTTCCAAGTGTGACTAACATAGAGTTCTCCTGGAGCTTTAAGATGATTTTTTTGCAGCAGTAGTATATCAAATAGGACTGCCTTATGATCTGACCAGATCATAGGCAGAACTCCAGCCCAACTTAGAAGGGGGTTGTCTGAATAAATACCATCTAAACAGTGTCCAGCGCTATGGATTGAACCCTTGACAAGTTGACACATCTCTGTGCTATCGATTTGATCTAAAAGTGCTTTTATATCTGGGTCGGCAACTTTTTCCAAATGGAAATTAAAATCCCCTAGCACTGTAAAATTGGGGTATTCCGCTTTGCGAGCTAGAAAGGTACCTAAGTTATCTAAAAAAGCGACCTTGGATTTGGGCGGACGATAGAGTAAAATTCCATTAAAAGAGTGTTGGCCATACAGTTCAATTTTAAAATCAAATGCTTTGCAGTCCTTATTGTCCATGTTTGCTTTAATACAAGACTTAAAGCTGGATTTGAGAATAAGGGCAATACCCCTACCTTTTTTCCCTACCCGGTCTATTTTATGAATTTTATAACCTACAGGTAAGGCCAGCAGTAGATACGGGTCCGAGGAGGCGTCTGCCCAGGTCTCTGCGACAAAGGCTATTTCTATCTGATTAGACTCCACAAATTCTCGAAATGCGATAGCGTTCTTGATTAACGACCTCACATTATTGAGAACACAAGATACCCCTCTGTGATGTGCCTTAGTGGTAATGTGGGTTTGTGTAGATAGTGAGGTATGCTGGATAGTTAGGCTGCAGTTCAAGCACAGCACTCTACCCTGAGCTAGGTGAAGGTCAATACATGGTCCGGTACACGTCTTACATGCCCGTTGTAGCTCCATAAGTGTGTCCCGGCTATATTGTATTGTAGGCTTCAGACTGGAAGTTTCTGGCCCAAAACCGGCAGCATGGCCGGCGCTGAGAGCGTTCCGAGCGCTGACGGGCGCAGACGGGCTTGCCTTTGGCACGCCAGCGGTGCGCCTGCTGCTCGCCCGGGTTTCGCCCATCTTTTGTTGTGGCCTGCTGAGCCACGATAGGCTAGACCGTCACCTCACTAACAATGGCGGTCGACCGGAAGTGGATCGGGTGCGATCCAGACGAACAAACTCTCTCCGCAGCAAATGGCGGCGGACCAGAGAGTTGATCCTGCAAACAAGTAGAGTGCACGCACGCACGCCGATAAGAAATAAAATAAGTGCTACAGTCTGGTCAGTGATAGTAGAAAATCAAAAAGTGGTACTCCTTTAGAAATGGGTGGCTACAGCCATCATGCCAAGCAACTACTAGGGGGTTAGTGGCATAGTAGCGTGTTCTTTAGCTTTTTACTTGAACCCCATTGGGGATACTGCCCATTGCCTCTCTTTGGTAAATCAAAATATTAATATGCATGACGGGTCCCTTTTTAGTTCTCTAATGGTGCAATTAGTGTATGAGAGTAGTTGTGTACATTATAGGTGGTGTACCCTAAGTTGGCCTCCATCACCAAGATACAGGTCCCTACATGGTTCCATCTAAGGCAGGGAAGGGGGCCCAAACAGGGCAGCAGGCGAATCTGCCCATGGGGGTGTGTACAGGGAAGTGTACCGTTGTGCGTGCATTGTGTGGCATGCATGACATGGTGCATGCCACACAGTGCACCCAACATGGCAGCGGTCCCAGGGTGACGGCATGACTGCTGGCTGTTCTCAGCTGAAGCATGGCGCTGTGGTGGAACTACAGAAACAACACTGCCTGCACGGCAGTGTTGTCTTAATGCAGCAGTGGAGAAGCCGCCGGCTATGCGTCGTTCTCCCGCCAGCGTCATCAGCGGTCTGGCGGACGGACTACCGATGTCATAATCAGCCCCTTAGTATCTATAGTTAAGTCTCACAAACATTTACGCAACACTTACACTCACTGGATGATGTTATCAGTAATGTCATTAGTGATGTTATTTGAGATGTCATCAGTGATGTCGTATCGTATTGTTTACTGATATTTCGAAACATTTGCTTCATAATCAAAAATACATACATTTAAAGCAGTAAAAATGTTTGATAAAACAGATGAAAACAGCCATAAATATCCTTAAAAAGACCATGTGCAAAAATACATCAAACAGTTATAATCACAAAATAACCATTTAGTGTCTATCTTTTTATGGCTTTTAGTGCTTTGCTTCTAATTGACCAAGCTGAGTGCAGGAATTTGGAGACAGCTACAACCACAATCGAGGTGGTGTCACTTTTGCATATTCTATATGCCTCTTCTCTCGTTAATAGACAGAGGGATCTGCATATAGGGACAATCCACTTGAACCTTGGTTTCGCATAAAGGGGACAAAAAAACAGCACATGCTCATCACTTTCGTAAGTATTTGTGCAGCATAGTCAGCAGTCAGATTCCTGGTTCACCTTCCTCCAATTCAGAGTAAAGCCTTCTGCAGGTAAACACCCATACCTGAATTGTAGGTATAAGATTTGCTCCTGTGCCAGGCGAATAAAATCCAAACACTCCTCAGCCTTGCAAACAAACTTATAGTGGAGAAACAG
This sequence comes from Calotriton arnoldi, assembly GCA_963921515.1. Lineage (NCBI taxonomy): Eukaryota > Metazoa > Chordata > Amphibia > Caudata > Salamandridae > Calotriton > Calotriton arnoldi. Next base: position 136,491 of record CAWUFW010018060.1, read on the forward strand.
ACTTGTCAAGTGTGGTCTCTAAGGCTGCTAGCTTTCTCTTCCACCTGCTTTTTCACTGCAACGGGTCCCCTCTACGAATGTTCTGGGGCTCACTCCAAAATTTCCCTAGACCCAAATCAAGCCAGCTGTTTTTGAGCACCCTTAACCAACCAACTTGTCCCCCCCCCCCATTGGCCGAGATGACATCCCTCAATCTCTCCTTGAGGTGATACAATTTGTCAGTGCTCCAAATTCGAATTCAGTACAGCTAGGGTTTTGCACCAGTAGCGCTGTCGAATTTTGTGGATTCCTAAATTTAAACAGAGGGGGACCAACGACATACCCTTCCTATACCCAAGAGCCCTCTGAGGAAGTTATTTTCTGCTGTGGTTAAGGGGGTCATGGTTTCAATGGCCCCATAGTTCCGCCCTCTTGCTTGTACATTCTAAATATCTACTGCTGGGCAAACAGGGGACCAAGCCATTTTTTTGCAAATTTTTGTATGGCACCCGTGCAATATTTCACAATTTGGGTACTTTTTAAGTTCTGGGGGTTCCATGATCCTGTCTCATCTAGTCTGATGCCCAAGTAGTTAAATTCCTGTACGCTATCCAATACCTCAGGGCCCACTTTAATGACCCCTTTCGCCCTACCTTTTTTGGAGTAAACCATATATTTGGTCTTGGAGGTGTTCATTTCAAGGTCAAATTCTCTGCAAAATTGATTGAAACTGTCAACCAAGTTTTGCAGACCCCTACTAGTTTTAGACAACAACAATTTGTCATCTGCGAAAAGGAGTGCTGGTATTTGTACCCCCACCAGGGAAGGGGAGTCACTCACACAAGCAACTAGGTAGGCAATGCTGTTGTTGATATACAGGAGAAAATGGGTTGGGGCTAGAAGACAACCCTGCCGTACACCTTGGTTAATGGGGACAGCATCAGTTAGCTCTCCTTTTACCCCACACCTAACTTTCACAAAATTCCCCTTGTGGAGAAATCTGATCAAATGAAGGAGGTCAGGCGGGTTACCCATTCCCTGGAGGACTTCCCAAAGCTTCCCTCTAGAGACCAAGTAAAAGCGGCACACAGGTCAATAAACACCACATTGCGGTCGCTCTTGGTCAAATCCATCACTTTCCATCAAACCCACCACCTTCACTGAAGACATCAGTAATGCCACTGATCATGTCATGAGTGATGTAATCTGTGAGGTCATAAGCAGTGCATTTCGGGGGCGTAAGTTATAGTTAGCTGAGGTAATTATAACTGCTGAACTTCACTGGTTTTGTGCTTGTTAAATCTGTGCCTAACTACTACGTCCCTGTAGCTGTATTTTTTTCAGTGAGCATATATATATATATATATATATCCTTTTTCACCGCTCATAGTGCAACCTTTCCTTTCGATTGAAGCAGGCGCGGACCACAAATAAGTGCATCAGTTTCCTTTTTATTTCATGTCGGACATAACGCGTTTCGGTCCAGCCGGACCTTGATCACATGACAACGCCGATTTGTTTTTCCGCCCCTTTTAAAGTGACAAAGTGCAATTAGTGATTGATACTGACTACTAGACATGAAAAACATACTACCCCCTGTTCCAGCATCGAGCCTCGGTACACTGCGATTGTGCCATTCATAATGCTGGAAATTATCTTTCAAGTCTATCACAAATATTATTCCTCTTCCCGTTTAAATACAAAGAAAATAAGAATTGATAAACATAATTAAAGATAGGAATCATAACGTTGATTATAGCAGCAATACAATAATGAATAAATACATAAATAAGTACATAAATAAATAGTTATTCATTAAAAGGTTTAAGAAAATCAATAAATATTGTAAAAACCAGTATCCTTAAATATGGGATTTCAATATAATGCATCACTGCAGAATGCAGTGTACCTGCTGTACTGATGGCACTGTATATACCTGCTCCGGGTTCAGGTGTTGTTCTACCCTTACTCATGTCTAGTACCCTTAATACTAAAGTGCTCGTGCAACAGTTAATACAAACTGCACAGGTCTATGACCAGTGATAACCCATAAATAATATTCTCACCATACTTGTGTGCTAAAATTGATTAAAAAATCACTATTCTCGTGGTTCAGGTTAGTGCGGCAGCCTCCTATAATTACTGTAAAATACAAATTAACATCCCCTTTCGGGCTCCTCTATGTTGCCCATGAGAGCCAATGTTGGCGATAGACAGGTAGATGGACTATGAAGAACTGTTAAGCTAAAGCGTTACCTTCTATATAGAAATATGTGTGTTCGATTACTGGAGGCAAGTAAACAGATCCTCCATAGTATTAAGGCCTCCTGGGGACTTGCTATCGAGCTTCAAGATGTATCTAGTCTCCAATTTCCTCAGGGTTTCCTCTTTGTCCCCTCCCCTTCAGTTGATGGGTACTGCATCAATAAGGTAATATGAAAAATGTTTACGGTTGTTGTCATGTGTTTCTCAAAAATCTCTTGCCATTGGATACGATGGGTCATGATTATTTATAGCCCTGATGTGTTGTAAAATTCTTTTGTTGGGTGGGAGCTTAGTGCTTCCCACGTATTTCAGATTGCAGGAGCATTCTAATACGTATATGGCATAGTCCGTTTTACAGTGTAAAGACTTAGTTATTTTGATTTCTCTTTCACTGAAAGGGGTTTTGTATGTTTTTTTATTTACTCCAAACTGACATGCCTTGCAACCTTTACATTTAGTAAATCCATTGCGTTGCATAAGCCAATTTTGTTGATCTGTGGTTTCAGGGCTGCTTTTGACTAGCCTCATACTCATTGATGGCGCTCTCCTATAGGTAATCCCCAGTCTGTCTGTTAGCTTCATGCCTATCATGGGGTCGCTCTTTACAATGGGCCAATTGCGTTGCATGATATTTCTGATCATTTTTTCTTGTGCACTGTAGGCTAGAATCAGTCTCAGTTTCATTGAGTCCTGTTTGTGGCTAGAGTCTTTCTCTTTGGGTTTTAGTAAGGAGCATCTATCTAGATCCTGGGTTTTGGTGATAGCCATCTCAACTGTTTTGGCTGAGTAGCCTCGAGATAAAAATCTCCTTTTGCTTTCCTGCTGAGCGGTAGCTAAATCTTTGGGGTTGCTGCAAACTCTTTTTAACCGCAGCATTTCCCCATAGGGGATGCTTTCTACTAAATGTCTCGGGTGGAAACTGGAAGAATGGAGTACCGAGTTTCCTGCCGTCTCTTTCCTGTAGACTTTAGTTTCTAGTCTGTTGTTCTTTAGATATACCTCAACGTCAAGGAAGTGGACCTTTTTATCACTGATAACTGAGGCGAAGCTCAAATTAATGTTGTTCTTATTAATAGCAGTGACAAATTCAGTGGCTTCCACCATTGGTCCCTCCCACACAATAAACAAGTCATCAATATACCGTAAAAGTAGCTTAACATTCTTTTCCATGACTTCTTTATGTGAGATGCCAAGGACCAGCTCCTCCCACCAGCCCATATGTAAACAGGCATAGCTGGGGGAGAAGCTGGCCCCCATTGTAACTCCACGCATCTGCTGATAAAATGTCTTATCAAACAAAAAACATTGTTATTTAAACAAAAGCTGACCATATTGATTAACATCATACTGTGTGGGGGCAAAGTTGTCTTGTTTTTTCCAAAATAGTGTATAAGTACCCGTATTCCTTCTTTGTGATTTATGCTAGTGTATAAGGACACCACATCTAGGGTCATCAGTAAATATTCTTTTTTCCACCCAAAGTTGTGTAGTTTGGAAATTAAGTCACTAGTGTCTCTTATATACGATGGCAATAGTTGGACAAAGTCCTGTAAAAAATAGTCAATATATTGTGAGGCATTCTCTAAAAAGCTGTTTTGTGCCAAGATGATTGGGCGTCCCGGTGGTTTTAGCGCATCTTTATGAATCTTGGGAATAAAGTAGATGTTAGGAACCGTTGGATTGTCTTTTCTGATGAATTTATATTCGTCCATAGTCAACAGACCTGCACATTTCCATGCCACTAATTTCCCATAAAAATCATTATATATTGCTTTCAGTGCCAGCACATTACTTGTCCGGTAACATGATCTGTCGTTCAGTTGAGAAAGGGCTTCTTCCATATAATTGTTTTTTGCCCATAGGACGATATTCTCACCCTTGTCAGAATTTTTAATGATGATTTGTTATTGTCTTGAAATTTCCTGTCCTGACGGCCCCATTCTCCGACGGCTCCCTCCTCATTAACTGGGTGGTGCTCCTTCCACGAACGAAGCTGTCGTGTGAATTATTTTAAACAAAGGCTCTGCAAACGAAGAAGCACTCCACAGCAGGTAGGTAATCTCTACTTTATTGTGGCATTTCATCCGTAATTGTATGCTTTAGCCAACGCGTTTCTGAGCTGTTCGCTCCTTCTTCTTGGGCTGATGACTCATGCGCTATTTTGCAGCTTGGTCCCACGTGCATTTAATTGTTTCTTGCATCCAGTATGCCTGCTTAGTAGCACGTGCACTCTGGGACATGTAGTTCGCATTTTTTTCACCCACAGTGGGTTGCGCAGTTCGTCATCTGCTGTGGAGTGCTTCTTCGTTTGCAGAGCCTTTGTTTAAAAAAAAATAAATATATATATATATATATATATATATATATATATATATATATATATGTAGCAAAAACAAGGAGTTCATGGTACTCCCAAGGTCCGGTGCACTCACGGGGTGTGTGTCAGCTATAAAACATCCGCAGACGCGTTTCTGGCTCTTGCCGTCATCAGTGCGGAAAAGCCGTCAATAAAACGACACCGTCATTTAAACGGTTCTGCCATATGGTTGGTGGATGCTTGGCCAATGAAAGGCCGGCAATGGGGCGTCACCGTTTTCATTATTTATTGCTTAATGCAATGTCTATGGCGCTCCCATCGCAAAAAATTAATTGGCAGCCGTAATAACTGTGCCTATACATCCCCTCGCCTGCCGCTATTAGAACGAAAACACTGTGAGTGTCCCACATATGGTGAAGCACTCTAGCTTTGTATAAGCCACAACCTGAATAGGTCAACAGAGTCCATAAGCTGCGGTTCGCCAGCCCAAATTGAATCCAAAACACAGTATTCCACCTGGGGCCAGCCGAACTCGCGGCGGGTGCAACCGGGAAGCGGTGGTGGAAATTGCTTATAACACAGCAAAAACAAGGAGTTCATGGTACTCCCAAGGTCCGGTGCACTCACGGGGTGTGTGTCGGCTATAAAACATCCGCAGACGCGTTTCTGGCTCTTGCCGTCATCAGTGCGGAAAAGCCGTCAATAAAACGACACAGCCATTTAAACGGTTCTGCCATATGGTTGGTGGATGCTTGGCCAATGAAAGGCCGGCAATGGGGCGTCACCGTTTTCATTATTTATTGCTTAATGCAATGTTTATGGCGCTCCCATTGCAAAAAATTAATTGGCAGCCGTAATAACTGTGCCTATACATCCCCTCGCCTGCCGCTATTAGAACGAAGACACTGTGAGTGTCCCACATATGGTGAAGCACTCTAGCTGTGTCGTTTTATTGACGGCTTTTCCGCACTGATGACGGCAAGAGCCAGAAACGCGTCTGCGGATGTTTTATAGCCGACACACACCCCGTGAGTGCACCGGACCTTGGGAGTACCATGAACTCCTTGTTTTTGCTGTGTTATAAGCGGTTTCCACCACCGCTTCCCGGTTGCACCCGCCGCGAGTTCGGCTGGACCCAGGTGGAATACTGTGTTTTGGATTCAATTTGGGCTGCCGAACCGCCGCATACGGACTCTGTTGACCTATTCAGGTTGTGGCTTATACAAAGCTAGAGTGCTTCACCATATGTGGGACACTTTACTGCTGTAGTCGTCACCAATATGACCTGATAGGGTCCTTCCCAGCGGGGCTCTAGGCAAGTTTTTCTTCTATGCCTTTTCACGTGAACCCACTCACCAGGACTCAGATCATGCGCTTGAGTCTGCTGTGTTGTGGTTGCGTCAGCTCCAACTTGATGAAACACAGAACGTACTACATCAGCCAATCCTTTGCAATAGTCAAGGATGAGATCATCAGATATATTTATCAATTTGTTGGCAGGTACAAATGCTTGTCTCATTGCTCTTCCCATCAGGATCTCATGTGGACTCAATCCTGTCTTTTTGTCAGGAATTCTTCTGAGACTCATTAAAACTAGGGGTAAAGCGTCAGGCCATTTCAGTGCTGTGGATCTACACACTTTCCCTAACCTGCTCTTGATTGTGCCATTTATCTGTTCTGCTATTCCAGAAGCCTCTGGACGATAAGCACAATGAAGTTTTGGTTGAATGCTCAATGCCTCACAAATCAGTTTAATTGTTTCACTAGTAAAGTGTGTTCCTCTATCTGTTTCCATAGTGACTGGAAAACCATATCTAGGAATGTATTCCCTCAACAAAAGTTTTCCTTGTGGGATAAGCTTCCACCCATCAGGAAAACAAACACACAATTACTAATACATATTTGAGCTTGTTACATGGAGGCAACTCAATAAAATCAAGTTGTAGTCTGGAAAAAGGACCTCCTGCCCTCCCTATTGTTCCCAGACTAACTGTTGTCTTTCTTCCTGGGTTTTGCTGTTGGCACGTCAAGCATCTCTGACAAAGGCTTTCTGCAATAGCCCTGAACTTAGTATTAAACCACGTTTGTTTGAATGATCTGACCATGGCGTCTCGGCCTATGTGTGTCATTCCATGGTACATCCTTGCCATATGAGAAAGTAAACTATCTGGCATGACTGGTCTCCCATCAATGTATACCCATACATCATCATCTTCTCGTCTCCTACATCCTGCCTTTTCCCATTCCTGTCTCTCTTCATCACCTGCCTCTTCCTGCAATTGTCTTACTTCATCCCATGTTTCAATGGTGTTAGTAAACATAAGTTGACAAACCATATGTTCTTTTGCTTTTCCCCGATTTATGGAAGTCTCATTCTTTGCACAATATTGTGCTACTTGGTAAACAAATCCGTTGCCTTGAGTCACATAATCATCTCCTGACTTATGTGCGGCACATTTGACCACTGCAATTCGTTTTGGCAATTGTAATGCTTCCAGCAATTCTTTTACAAATTGACTATTCCTGATGGGGGACCCCGCAGAGGTCAGGATTCAGAATCCCCTCTGCATCCATAATTTTCTGAAATCATGCACAATACCAAAGCCATATTGACTATCAGTAATTATGGTCACTTTCTGATTTTTCCCAATTTACAAGCTTGAATTAGAGCTATCAATTCAGCAACTTGTGCAGATGTTATCCCTTTTAGACAGGATGCTTCCAGGATTTGCGCTACAGTACAGACAGCATAAGCAGAACTCAACACACCTGTTCCAGTTCGTAAACAAGAACCATCAACAAACATCACACAATCAGATTCCTCAAGAGGAACATCCTTAATATCAGGACGGGGCTTGGTACAAAATTCAGTCACATCCAAACAATAATGTTCAGCTTCATCCTTCACTTCTTCATCCCAAACATCTGGCAATAGAGTAGAAGGATTCACATTTGTACATCTCACTATTGTCACATTTTCTGCTCCCAAAATCACTCTCTCATACCTAGTCAGCCGACTATAGGTGAGGTGTTGAGTCCGTGTTCTTGTTAAAAGGATCTCAACTGAATGTGGCACATACACTCTCACAGGATGACCCATTATGATCCCTTCACTCTGTTCCAGACTCACACAAGTAGCAGCTACTGCTTTCAAACATCCAGCTAATGCGGCAGCCACTGAATCTAAAGTAGCTGAAAAATATGCCACAGGTCGCCTTGACATTCCATGCCTTTGAGGTAAAACTGCAAGTGCACACCCATCTCTTTCACTAGCAATATAATGCAAAATCCTTTGAATAATCAGGCATTCCTAATGCCGGAGCCTGACACAGACTATCTTTCAATTTAACAAAAGCATCCATACTTTCTTCGTCCAATTTAACTGGGTCTTTCACATCATTCCTCGTCAACCTCTGTAGAGGTTTTGCCATCAGTGAATATCCACTGATCCACTGTCTGCAATATCCAACCATTCCCAAGAACATTCGCACTTCTCTCTGGGTCGTTGGCGGTTTCATGTCCTTAATCACTCGAATACGCTCTGATGTTACCTTTCTGACTCCCTTCTCAATCTTATGACCTACATATTGGACTTTTTGCTGGCAGAATTGTAATTTCGCAGGAGACACTTTATGTCCACCTTCTCTACAACACAGGCTTCTCGGGTCTTAGATGCCACAAGTAGGTCATCAATGTACTGAACCAAAACAAACTCTTCAGACATTTTCAAATCTTCCAGACACTTTTTCAATATCTGATTAAAAATTGAAGGACTCTCAGTATAGCCTTGAGGAACTCGGCACCATGCTAAAACACGATCTCCAAACCGGAAAGCAAATAAATACTGGCTATCTGGATGCAGGGGAATCAAAAAGAATGCATGAGACAAATCTATCACAGTATACCACTCCGCATCATGTGGGATTTGGTATAGAATCACTGCTGGGTTTGGCACAACTGGACAACAAGGCACAACAATTTTGTTTACCTTTCTCAAATCTTGTACTATTCTATAGGATCCGTTTGGCTTTTTCAATCCCATAATAGGTGAATTACAAGGACTGCTCATTATTTCTTTTAAAATTCCTTGTTCAATCATTTGATCAATTACAGGAGTTATTCCTGCTATAACTTCTGGCTTCATTTTATACTGTGGTGTATTTGGATAGTCAACACCATCTTTCACCGTAATTCTAATCGGATCCACGTTCTTCATTAACCCAATCTCCTGTCCTGTGAAATCCCACACCTCTGAATTCACTACCTTCATCAATTCTTCAGGCACCCTTTCGTCTGTAAGAAGCGAAAATAACTCATTCACTTCTGTTCCTTGCTTTGCTAGCACCATTTTAAAAGCGACATCCTCATCAGGCGTCTGAAATGCAATACCATCCGGCGTGCAGTAAATTGTGCAATTCATCTTGCACAGCAAATCTCTTCCTAACAAATTCACGGGACTCGAGTCACACACCACAAACCGATGCATGTCTTTAAAGGGGGCAATATGCACTTCAATCGGTTTAGTAACTGGAGTATTTATCTGTTTATTTGAGACTCCTACTACCTGGATAGTTTCTCCCGAGAGGGGTAGGTTTGGAATTTCTGCTGCTCTCACAGCAGAACAGGTAGCACCAGTGTCCACAAGAAAGGTGATATCATTACCTTCCACTTTTCCATCAACAAATGGACCTGACTGATCTACCTCTAGAGTAGCGCCAAGCACGCACTCTTCCTCCCCCCTCAGGCACCGTCATTGATTTGACTCAACATCACTTCCATCACATTGCATCCAAAATTGGGGAATCACATTTGTATTAGTATTTTTACCAACCTGGTCTCCTCCGTGGAACCCTGTATGCGCGCTGTATCTTTGAGCATTTATACTATGTGGTAACGGTGGTTGCAGGACCTGATATTGGGTAGTAACTACCTGCTGCTGCGGTGTCTGTTGCACAACTATCTCACTCTACACCTGTGGAGTTAAAATTTGATTTCATCCATTAGTCCTCTGCACTGATCTACACTCATTCTTCCAGTGTCCATACTTTCCGCACCCATGACAAGGAAATTTCTTTTTCGCCTCTTCTCTGCTCATTTGTCCTCTACCTCCACTGGGTCTTTGAGCATTCTGACAAACTCCTCCCATTTGATTTATAGACTGAGAATTCAACTGAGTTTCTTGCTGCTCTGCTACCTTCACTTGTGCCCACATCATCTTTTCTTTTAATTTGCGATGGCGAGACTCTATGTCATCGCTACAATATTTTGCATACCTCAAAATCTCACCTATCGTCTTAGCCTGCCAACACAACATGTGCTGCTGTATCATCTGACTAATCTCAGGTCTTAATCCATACACAAACCTATACACAAAATGACCCATATCTTTGTCTCCAATATTCTCAAAACCACTATACTGCTTAAAAACTTGTAGTAACCTCTCATAATATGCATGCACAGATTCTTTTGGCTCTTGGGTTGTTCTATCAATTTTTACCCAATCTGTTTCCTTAGGGGAAATGTTGCTTTTCAAGAAAGTAATCACCTGATGATACTTTTTCATCACCTGATGATACTTTTTCATCACCTGATCAGATGGTGCTCCTGTTTTGGCATCCCTAGGATATTCATCTTTTGGCCAATCAACTGTAATCTTACATTCAGTCTATAAATCTGCAGGGACAACAATTTCAAATAATCCATCTAAATCCTTTAACAATACTTTCAAGACTTTCACGAACCTCTCAACTTGTTTATACCATTCCACTGGCTTTTCTCTCAATCTGGGAAACTCATTGGTAAAAGACAATATATCCTGTCTATACCATGGAACATGCACATAACCTCCTCCTGGAACTTCTCTCATAGGACATTCCAGAGCTATATTTTCTATTTCTCTTACTGGACGCATATGTATTTCTTTAGCAGCCAATTCTCCTTTCTTCCTCATCCACCTACCTTTCCATCTTTCCACGTCTCCCCATTTTCTCAAAACAACCATTAACTCTTTTATCTGCGATCGTCTACCACCAGACGTATTCATATTTTCTATATCCTTTTCAGTAAAATCCACTCTATATGTCTTCTGCAACACCTTTGAACTTCCTATATCTATTCCCAACTCCTCTGCAGCTTCCACTAACCTTTCATGTAGATTTTTTGCTTTCCAAGTAATACTCTTACACAGATATATTAATTCATCATCTTGATAAGTCTTTAGCCTGTCAGGACTTATGGTCCCAATGATCATTTCCTCCAGATGTACTCTCAACTTACATACATCTATAGGCTGTGGTTGTGTTTTTCTCCTTTGTAACACTTTCACCCAATCATCTAATTCTTCAGTAGTTAGACCTATTGGAACTTCACTTCTGGGAATCTCATCCAACTCTATTCTTTTTGGCTGTAACTGTATTATTTCCCCAGGTGTTTCAATTATGGTTAGATTAGTCGGAGGTGTTGACCTAGTAACTGTATTGGGCTGTTCACTTTGGACACATACAGCGTTAATTCTACTACTAGCTGATGTTATAGCAGAATTTAATGGGACAGTCAAGGAAGGTTCATGGATAAGTCTATTTTGGAATACAGGTTTTGCTGGTCATATAGTTACTGGCACAGTTATTGCATCTATTTTCATATTCATCTGATTCAATTTTTCAACTAATTCCTTGGTTTGTATGGCAAATTCTGCTTCTCCTTCCTGCTCTATATCGCTTACAGTTGGAACTGGTGTCGTTTGAGGTGTCATTGGGGTTTCCATTGACGGTGCATTTGGTGTCACCATCGCTGAATTCTCCAGGATAAGGTGGTGGACGTTTAACTAATATATGATCCAGCAGCTCATCATCAGATTCATTCGGGTTATATCCATAGCCAAATTGCTCTAAATGTCTCTTTTTCTCCTTACATTTGTTTCCTGCAGTCTCTCCTACCATTAAAACTGGATACAATCCTTCAATTATCTCTCCATTCCTCCATCTTTTCATTCTATCTTCATGTCTTTCATTATGATATCTTCCAAACATGAATCTATGAACTCTACCACCTCTTTGTCTTTCTCTTTCATACATTTCATCTTCCCATTCTACAAGAGCTTCAAACTGTGTAGGTCTAGGTCTTGGGTCTAATGTCAGCATCTTTCCTCTCAAACTACGTAATACTGTCAAATTAAAAGAACTGTGCTATGGAAAAGCTAGGATACCATCATTCTTCGTACATCCTACCCAGTTTTCTAGCTAAATACATGTGTGATAACCATATTTCAACATCATATAAGACGCTGGTGGCTTTTGTGGAGGGCTAGGAACTCCTTCTCTCGGTATTACTGTTTTGTCCTTTTTAAAAAATCTTTTAATTTTACCAAACAAAGTCAATTTCTCCTGTTTCAGTTGTTCAAAATATATTTTGTTTGCTTGTCAACAACTTTACTCAATGCAAATCTTTGTCAACACAATCCACTAGGATTCGCCAATCGAACTCCTTTGCTTCCTTAAACACCTGACCAATGTCAGCACAACACACTCTAACTCTTCCAAATCGGAGCTTTCTACATCTCCGCTATCCTGTCCAATACCAGCGCGGCTCACACCAACCAGCCAATCTGAGCTTACTCTGTCTTTACAGTCTGACCAATGCCAGCGCGGCTTTCTGTGACGTCAGCCTTTCCTCCTGCTGCTGACCCTCCCTTTACAAAAATTATCGGCACTTTTCTGAGTTCTTTTTCTTTACAATAACTTATTAGTTACAACATAAAACAATACCACACTGTCTGTTTACTAAATAAAGAGATAGTTTTTCACTCTCAAGAACATTCCTTTCAGTAGGGGCAAGTATAACAATTCCGCTATCCTTCCCTTCACCCAAGCTAGGAGAGGACCTGTTACTTCTTTAGGGATAAGGCCAAAATTTCACAAGAGGAACTTTTATTCCAAAGGAGGTCTCGCTACTCTTCCGGGGATAAGGCCAAAGTTTCACAGGTAGACCCTTCGCTATCTCACTCTTCTACATACACACTAAATAGTCCCTAAAATAACACATAAGTGTTATCACTAATTTAAACAGACAATGCACCTATTCCCGTGTGATTTCACTTCTCACACTTTTCTTCTGCCTTATTTCAGGCTAACTTTTACTTTGCCGGCTTCCCAGATACTCTTCTGTACCTGTGTTTCAAAGACTACATAAAACACGATACTAACTCACTTTACATAGAATGTTAAATATTTAATCAATAATCAATAAACCACCAAACTAATCAATAATAACCATCATTCTGCTACCAGAAAAACTGATCCAGCGCAACCCCTAAATTCATGAGCCAGGGACCAAAGGAAATCTCGTCAAACATAAATTGCTTTACCAAACAACGGGGCCCATCACACATTACCCATAAATGATCTCTGAGGACAGGCGCTGGATTTGGGGGGTTTAATTTGTCAGTTTTATTAAGTACTATGCTTCACATTCATAACATTTGTATATAATTCTAACTATTTCTAAATTCAACTTCTTCTTCTTTTGGTCAATGGACCATTAGTTAAAGAGTTGATGGTGACTATGATTAACTAAACAGTTTGCTATTTAACTAAATAACCACAGAGTCATTTCTTCAGTTAATGATTTTTATCTTATTAATGCTCTTATTTAGATTGTCAGTGCATACACAAGATTTCATATAAGAGAACAAATTATCAAGCAATGTAATCAAAATGAATCATTTGCATCGATATCAAAGCGTGCAATAGGAATGGGGAAGAGAAGGTACAGCATAAATACTTGCAAAAATAAATTGCAAAATTAAAGCAATCAAGGAGGGTGATACCCACCAAAGAATCAGGAAAACCACTTCCTTGGCCGAGGTTGTGGCAAGAAGTCCCCAGAGATAGGCTCAGAGGACAAAGTTAACAGGACAGATGCAGCTAAGTTAGCCATAGACTAACAACTAAAATTAATCTCCCAATTAATCTAATTCTCCTCGGTTGCAGTCTCCTCCCAAGCACTCCCGCAACGTTCTCGTACCTAAAATGTTCTCTGTGCTGGTATGCTCTCTCTGTCTTGGATCTTCTCTGTGAGTTCTGATCGTTTCTTCTCTCTGATCTGCCACACCGGACTGCACTGCTATACCGGACCGCACTGCCTCGCCATACTGCCATGCCACAGCCCAATTGGGATATCAATTATACCCTTCTCTCTAGCACACTATCTTACAATGTTGCACTATCTGTAGAAACTCGGTCTGTGATTGGTTGTCATAAATCATACTAGGGTCGCCTCATCCAGTTCTCCTCACTAATCCATCCTATACCGGTTCTAACAAAGGAAGGATTTAAGACCAATACATTTGTATACTACTAGCATTCATAGTTATACATTTTGCAACATTTGTACATTGTGATATCCGTTTCACATTCAAATTGCACGTAGTGATGGCTGTTCCCACAGTCGCTGTCGCATCTTGGCACATAAACAATAGGACACAGGTCAACATGGCCTTCACACGAGTTACATCATCTGGTACACTCTGCAGTCTGCGAGCAGGCAACCCATCCTGGCACATGCGCACTTCATACCGACCAGGCCAACCACATGCTGGTTTAAACGAGAGGCCATTTTCATGCAGGCCCAATCCCGTACTAAAGTAAACAAACCCAAAAGAATATTAATTCATGAAATAAAACCCATTATGATTACCTCCCACCATGCTAATGCCCTGTGTTAATTAATCCTAGCGAAAACTATTAATTTAAAAGCAACCTTTCCGTTATTCATGCACAACATGCAAAATGTGCAATGTACAACATAGCATAAACATGCATTAGTACGGTTTTTCAAAGCGCAAACAGTTAATATGTACTCATGCCAACATCGTTTAGTATATTATGTAAAATGTGTTTGCCTTTCGTGTAAATGTGTGCATTCAGAGTTGGTTAGTTCATGCAGTCAATACATTAATATTGGGTTACTTAATTTCATGAGGATGTATTTTTACAAACCTCACTCCATCATCAGCAAGCCGAAGAAAAGCCTTGGTGTGCTCTTATGTTCATATTGCTGCCCTCTAGTAACACAACACGGCAATTGCAGCATAATAATGGGACTGAGAAGAGGGCTGTCCTATGCAAATAAAGTCCTCCCATGCTTACCTTCTTCTGAGATGGTGGTCGGCTTGCTCTGTGATACCTCCTGCAACATATACTCTTCAGCCGAATTCAAAAGCAGACTATCTTAGGTTAAGGATTTTGCCACTCGAAGGTCGCACATGGGGACATCACCCTCATTTAGCAGGGACCCAAATTGCCTGCAGTCATCATCTATACAGAACCTGGGCTTTCGGGGGCTGAAGGGGTGTTTAAAGCCCAAGTGCCAGGGCAGGGCAGGGCAGAGCAGAGCAGGGCAGGGCAGGGCAGGACAGGACAGGACAGGACAGGACAGGCCAGCGCAGCCCAGCCCAGCCCTGCGCTATGCTGTGCTGTGGTGTGCTGTAACGTAATGCTCCATCCCTTCACCTGCTGCAGCAGGCATGATGCAGACCCGCAGAAGCAAAGGCCTAACTCTGCTCTTTTCTGCCTCTTGAAGAAAACAACCTTTCTAGCTTCTTATTGCACCTAATAAAGGGAGTTTCACTTGCCTCAAACTTTACCCATCATTTCATTAGCCAGAGACCATACTTTACCTTTATTCATAGCCAACCTCACAGGCACCAAACCCCTGATTTAGAGGTCGGCTCACAACAAAATGAAAAATCACCACCATCCAACGTAATTTACTATCAGTGTAGCACCTTCCTTGCATTCTGGTGCTCAGTTATAATACCCGAAGCCACATTTGCGAGCTACAATACACTGAATTTCAAGGACAAAGAAAGAATACATTGAAAAAGGAAGGTAAGTCTTTGTCTCTATTGCACCTACTTGAGAAAAAGGGGGTTGGTGGGAGGTCATGAAGGAAATGATTTGTCATTTTGGGGGGCACATGCCAAAAAGAGGGCCCACTTTTCTCCTCTGTTTTTCCAAGTGGAAACAAACTTAGCCAGTGAAAATAAAATCACATTATGAAAATTTACCACCTTGGGATACTTTGAAAGCAATAGCAGGATTCAAACCCTTGTTCTGTGTGAGCCTGTGCCACCATTGGCAAAATACTTATCTTTGAGCTATAACTTTTCAGTAGTAGCTATAAGCAACATACAAGCCCTGGTGTCATTGCCTGTGGATTCCAATACACATGAAAAGGATGACCATGATATAGGGACGATTTGATGTTCTACTCAAAGGCAAGCCAGTGTGGTCCAGAGGGTAAGTTCCTAACTTCAAACCACAAACCAGGGTTTACATACTGGTTAAGCTTACAAAGGTTATGTGTTCAAATCCTGATTGTGAGTTCTCAGTAAAAAAAAGGCTGTTTTCTTTGTCAAATGTTTTTCTTTTCTACTTGTTTGAATATCTCTCTTTACAAGTAAGTCTTACCCCAGAGAACACAAATCTTATCTCTCCCTCTGTTACGCTTTCTTTTAATCTCTCTCTACCTCTTTCCTTCCATTCAATACTGTAAATGATGTCAACAAAGGTGAACTCTAACCTACAGCACTTCCTACACTGGAGTGTTTGATTCCAATGTCATGTATCAGTTTTCGTTCAGAACACTCATGAGTCACTGTGGCCTAATGGTTAAGATCTCTTACTCCGATGGTTATGTGTTCAAATACTGGTGTTTCAATGGTATGGTTTCTGAAGAAAAGTTATAGTCAATGCTTATTTTTCAGATAAATGTTGGAAAATATTTTTCATTTCTCCATCTTTGACTATCCCTCTTTACAAGTATTTCTTACCCCAAAGAATACAAATCTTTTCTCTCCCTCTGTCTCGCTTTGTTTTCCTCTCTCTCCTGCTTTTGTTCCATTCAACACTGTCAATGATGTCAACATAGGTGAACTCTAACCTACAGCACTGCACATACTGGAGTGTTTGATTCGCATGTCATATATATGTTTTTGTGGAGACTCCTAATGAGTCACTGTGGCATAGTGGTTGAGGTTGCAGACTATTACTCCAAAGGTTATGTGTTAAAATCCTGGTGTTTCAATGGTTGTGATTTATGGGTTAAAATTATAGGCTATGGTACTTTCTCTGATAAATGTTGGAAAATACTTTTCATTTCTCCTTCTTTGACTATCTCTCTTTACAAGTATGTCTTAACCCAAAGAAAACAAATCTTTTCTCTACCTCTGTCTCGCTTTCTTTTTTTCTCTCTCTCTCTCCCTCTTTCCTTCCATTCAACACTGTCAATGATGTCAACATAGGTGAACTCTAACCTACAGCACTGCACATACTGGAGTGTTTGATTCACATGTCATATATATGGTTTTTTTTTTTTGGAATGTATTTATTTGAATTTTCTTAATTACATTACAAAAATTCCTCAGATATTCAGAGCATCTCATTTCTATTTTCATTACAAGCAGAGTGGAGTTCGACAATGTTATCACATAAATAATCAACATTACCAAGATAGTTCCTGTCAACGTGATCCCTTTTCCCCTCCCTCCCCCATATATCCTCCCTCCCCTCCAAGTTACTGTGAGTCCATGAGTGCAAGACCATAATAAGTCAACCAAGGCTTCCATATTTTCCTGAATTTTTTCAGGCACCCCCTTACTTTATAGGTTGTTTTTGCCGCCAGCATATACATGTCCATATCCCTTCGCCATTCTTCTAGCGTAGGATTAGACACAGCACCCCACGCCCTCGCGAAGTCCCTTTTGGCTACTACCAAGCCCAGCTGGAGCAACGTCAGTTTCACTTTGGGGAGATCGATTTCTGTAGGTATGCAAAACAAAATAAACATGGGATCTGGGGGTATTGAGTCTTGCAATATAAGTTCCAGCTCCTTCAGCAGCGTGCCCCAATATATCTGTACTTGTGTGCACCCCCAGACAGTATGAAAGAAGGTCCCTTCCATGGTCTTACATTTCAGGCAGTTGGGTGATTCCGCTCTACCTATCCTATGCAGTCAGGCTCTGTCATAATACATTCTGTGTAAATACTTGAATTGAATCAATCAAAGTCTGGATCTAATATCTACTTCCCTAGGATGCATCAAAGCCATTTCCCAATCTAAGTCATCTATGTCCCCCAGATCCGCCTCCCAGTGCGATCTCAGTTTTCGCAAATGGTCTGGTGTGTTATTCATAATTGTCCTATAGGTCCAGGACACTGCCTTTTCCCCAATTTCGTTCATCAAGAGATGTCCTTCTAGCGGGGCATATTCTGGGAGGCCCTCCATATCAATACGTTGCGCCCTCCAAGCATTTCTCAATTGCAAATATTTAAAATGCTGCGTCTTGTTCATGTCGTACTCAGTCTGGAGGCGCGAAAACGTCACCAGCTCCGTACGGTATACTATGTCTTTGAGCTGAGAAATGCCCACCAAGTCCCATTTCTGAAAACCTGTCAGCTTGGCAAATTCCTTGAGTCGTGTTCCCACCCAGAGCGGGGTTTCCTTGGTCACCCGGCCGTCCCATCTCATCCGTCTCTCCGCTTTCTTCCATGCCATCATCACAGTTTGTGTGGCTGGTAACATTTTTGCAATTCCCTTACCTCCATAAAGATAGTGTGAATATGGCTTTTTGATGAACTGTGTGTGTTCAATCGCATATGTGGGGTGGTCTCTCTCCCCGAATGCCCATTCGTTTATTACTATCAAATGGGCTGCCCTATAGTAGGCGCGAAGGTCGGGGAGGGAAATGCCACCGCTGTATTGGTTGCATTGTAGCTTTCCCAATGCTACCCTAGGGGGTTTCCCTCCCCAAAGGAACTTTCTCAGAATATCATCAATCTTGGTGAATACCTCTTCTGGGATTGGATGATAGGTATTTTGCAGAACATATAAAAATTTTGGTAGGGTAATCATTTTGAAGAGTGCCGCTCTTCCAAGCAGCGTCAGAGGTAATGAGGCCCATCTATCTGTGTCTAAGCGGAATTCCCCTAGTACCTTATAAAGGTTCCACTCCAACGCCAGCGGCTTATCCAGCGTAATGTGAATACCCAAATATTTTATCCCAGTGGGTGCGACCTGCAGTTGGCTGGGGTAGACAATGTTCCCAACATCCTGCCCTGCCGGATAAACACACAATTTTTCCCCATTGATTCTGTACCCCGCGTACCTGCCATATTCCTCGCAGCTCGTCATGATATTAGGGAGTGTCGTTTCGGGGTTTGGGACATTTAGTAGTATGTCATCAGCATACAAAGAAATACGCTCATCGAGGTCATCGTTGTCACTCACTCGGAAACCAGTTATGTTCGGATGTGCTCGAATGACACATGCAAGGGTTCTAGGACCATTGCGAAAAGCAAAGGAGACAGGGGGCAACCCTGCCTGGTGCCCATTTCTATTGGGAACTTCTGAGATGTAACCCCGTTGACTCTGACCCTTGCCAATGGTCTTTCGTACAGTATGGCTATCCACCTCCTGAACTTGGGACCAAATCCCAACCTATCCAGTACTGCCATGAGAAACGGCCAGTGGACTGTGTTGAATGCCTTTTCAGCATCTAGGGACAGTATGAGATGAGGGTCAGTTCTATTTTGCACCGTCTCCAACCAGTTAGAGACTCGTCTAAGGTTAAGTCTCGTCGATCTCTTAGGCATAAAGCCCGACTGGTCCCTGTGGACGAGTCCTGTAATGACCTGAGTGAGTCTATTGGCCAGAATTCTGGCCAAAATCTTAGTCTCCATATTTATGAGGGAGATGGGCCGATACGAACCACATCTCTGTGGCGGCCGCCCTTCTTTGGGTATCACCACAATAGTGGCTGTCCTCAAATCTTCGGGGAGTGCACCCAAATCTCACGCCTCTAGGTACATCTGCAAGAGATGCGTGCTAAAAAGTGCCCGAGCTGTTTAAAAAATTCTGGTGGGAGCCCATTGGGACCCGAGCACTTCTCTGTTTTCATCTGACCTATGGCTTCTAGAATTTCTTCTTTCATCAACTTTGCCTCCAGTGCTTGTGATTCACTGGACTCCAATCGAGGGGGCTGTATGGATTGTAAATATGTGTGGATCTGCTCAATGTCTGCTAGGGATCGTTTTGCATAGAAGGCCTCATAATATCCTGCAAAGGTGTGCGCTATTGCATCTGGGGTTACATGGACCTGGTCATAGTCCAGCTGTATTCGGGCTACCCATCTGTTTTCCAGCTCCTTTTTGCTGAGCCACGCGAGCAGTCTACCTGTTTTATCACTCGCGTCATACAGTCTCCTATGCATGGCCTGTATGGCATGCTGCACATCTCTTTTGGCTAACGCAAGGTATTCTTGCTGTAGGACCTTCAACCTTCTCAACTGGGAGGGGTTATCACTTATAGTGGCTTGCGAGTCAGTCTGCAGGAGCTGCGCTTCAATTCTCGCTACCTCCTCAGTCTCCTTACGTCTCTTATGTGCTATGATATTTTGGGCTCTGTCCCGGAGGACTGCTTTGTAAGCCTCCCACAAAATAATGGCGGAATCCACTGACCCTACATTTTCCCAGAAGTATAACTCTGTGTCCTCTCTAATCTCCTGAGCCACCTGTGGGTCTTGTAGTTCCCACGAGTTCAATTTCCATTCCCTTGTTTGGTGTTGCGTCCGAGCCCCGGTTGTCAGCCATAAAGGTGAATGGTCTGAAAGACCTCTTGCTAGGTATTCAATCTTTCGTGCTTCCCCTAATTCCCCAGCCAGGGTGAATATGTAGTCCAGTCTCGAAAAGGCCTTTTGGGCCACTGAATAAAAAGAATATGCTTTTTTCTGGGGGTGTTGTCTGCGCCACAGGTCAGTGAATCTGCAAATCTTTTGAGTGGGGTTTCCCTGGGGCCCCCCGGTGGGACTGTCGTGCGATCCCATGTGGGGTCCATCACATCGTTAAAGTCCCCGCCTATTATGTGGGTGTGGGAACCTGCTTCAAGAAGAATGGCAGCCAGTTTGTCCATCGTCTGCTTCTGTAGCCTAGGGGGTGCATAAACACTAATGAATAAGATATGTCTTCTGTCCCAAATCCCCTTCACTGCCACATATGTTCCGTTAGGGTCACTCCATGTGCACTCTATCCTGAATGGTGGACTTTTCTTTATTAATATGGCGACCCCTCTTGCCCCCGTAGAGAACCCCGCGTGTGCCAGTGTTGTGTATGGTCTACGGCCCAAAAAATTGCATCTTGTGCCCTTTAAGTGCGTTTCTTGTAGAAGAATGACATCCGGCTTTAGCGTTTTACAGTACAACGCCACCAACCCTCGTTTGACCTTATTCCCCATCCCGTTGACATTCCATGACAAAACTGAATATGGGGTCTGATTAGCCATCATTCTTGCTAGATCTCATCGAACCTTGTTTCTCCTTCCGCTCTGCATCTCCCTCCATCTCCTTCTCACTGAGTGGTTGCAACTGATACATTCCTACTTTTTTCCAGAAAACTATGATGACCTCCCATCCCCATCCCCACCAGCCCCCCCCACACTCATCCCTCACCCAATCGACTCTCCCTCGGGTCAACATGACCAACTTTGTCGCTTGGATCAGGAGAGGTCTGTCGCCCACCCCCCAACTGTTAAGCCTTCAAACTCCCCTCCCTCCCCCCGCCGCCTCTGTGAAATAACTGTGCGCCACTTTCACGCCCTCAGACAACCAAAGTCTCAGTTGCGGCGTCTCAGATTACTTTCAAGGCAGGGGGGATCCAACAAGACAAACCAATGCAACAAAAAAAACAAAAAGAAGAAGGTAAAACACACACCTAACCAAATTGCAGACTATATGGAAAACAAAATAAGGGACCAACAATGAACTAAAAGGAAGGGAAGGGAGGCATGACTGAAAAAGGAGAAAGGGAAGGGGGGAGGGGGAACGGAGGAAAACAGAAAGGGGGAGTGAATCAAACTACTCTCAAATACACCAAAAAGAAAAACTGCACACAAGGGGAGGCGTGATAGCCCTTCCGTCTGCTTACTGCCCATTCAGTTCTCCGTGCCTAACACTGCTCATCATTCGGTTACATCTTCGTGTCTTGTTTGCGTTTCTGCGCCAGTTGTCATGTCCATCTCTCCTGGATTTTCCAAGAGATTAATGTTCTGCATAAGGAGATGTTCCACCTCCGAGTCCATGGTAATATCTTGGTCTGTACAGTCTGCTGATCTCTGCTGAGCTGCTTCTTTCCTTATTGGTCGCTCGCGAGGCATGTCTCTCCGTGAAGTGCTCTCTGAGTCTGAGGCTCTCGGTGTCCTGGCCTGTGACCCCCCTGGTGCCATATGGTGTCGTTCTGTTGTGGCCTCTTTGTGAACCCTCTCTCTCTCTCCATGCAGGCCTCTGTGTCCGGGGTCTATTACTGCGTCTGATCGGTGCCGTTCCGTTGAGAGAGCGTTGGGCCCCTGGGGGTTTGAACATAGGACATTCCTCTATCCAGTGCCAGGCCTCCTCGGGTGTAGTAAAGAACATTGTCTTAGTCTGATATATCACCTTCAGTTTGGCCGGGAAGAGGAGCATGTAAGTGATTTGCATCTGCCTCAACTTGTCCTTGACCGAATCAAACTTTTTGCGCTGTTTCTGGACTTCACGCGAGTAGTCTGGGAACACCATGATTTTGGTGTTATTCAGCCGGATTTCCCCTTTCTTCCGGATTCCTTGAAGGACGAGGTCACGGTCCTGGTAGTTGAGGAATTTCACTATCAGCGGTCTTGGAACCACCCCTACTGGAGGCCGAGCTCCTGGGATGCGGTGCGCCCTCTCAATGATGAAGCACGGCTAGAAGTGTACTTCTGGGAGCGAGTCTAGTATCCATTGTCTCAGAAAGGCTCCGGCATCCGTCCCCTCAATGTTCTCCAGAAAGCCAATAAAGCGGAGGTTGTTCCTCCTCGCCCTGTTTTCAGCATCATCCACTCTCCATAGCACGTCCTGCATAGCCGTCGTCAATTTTGTGACCTCCTTCCAGAGCGTATGTGTAGTATCTTCCACTTCCGATATTATTTGTTCTGCCTGCGTGACTTTTTCGGACACATTGCGTAGATCTTGATGGAGCAGGTTGATGTCTATCTTGATGCTGTCCATTTTACACTCCAGCACCTCCCTAGAGGAGCGGATTGCCTGAAGGAGAACATTATTGTCCGGCACATCCATGGCGACTGGCGCGAGGGGATCCGTCCCCTGCAGGGGTTTAGCGAATTTGTCCAGCTTCCCCTGTTTCTGCGTTTTAGGGTCTTTATCTCGTGCCATTGGTAGTCCCTCTTCTCGATGCCCGGCTTCTGTAACGACACCGCTGGGTTTCCCCTTTCCTGATTCTGTCTGGGAGCCCCACTCTGGCTGTTTGTTCAGGGACTTGCTTTCTCTAATAGTATTGCTCGGTGGGGCACTATGCTACACTGTAGGGCCAGCTACCATAGTTCCCCAGTCTCTGCCTGGTTGTCTCTCTCAGGTCTTATTTCCCGCCACTGTTGCACCTTATGTCTGCTGTCCGTATCTGTCGTCTTCCGCCAGGTAGGTGAACTACCTCTTCCCCACACCATTCCAGCTGGGTTCTGTGGCCCCTTGCTGGGATTGTGCTGTGGCCGGTGCCTCTCGATGGCAGTAGGCACCTAGTTGCGAGGGGTACTATCTTGTCCCCATGTCAGCTGGTCCACCTGTCCCTCTAGGGGTCTGTATTTGTGTTTCCTGGCCCCCAGGGCCTCACAGCCACTTTGTCTCACCGGCTTCTCATCGGGGGGGAGTGAGATGTATCACGCCGGATACTGCGCCTGCAGCCCACTCTTTCAAATTCCCTCGGCGCGCACCGGGGATCAGGCCCCGTATGTACGGCTGAGTCCCTCCCCCGGTGTTGCGTGTGCAGTGCTCCACTTCAGGTGGGGGCGCCTTGGCTTATCTTGGCCTCTCCTCCACTCCCACCGCACCAGTCACCGGGCAGCCATCTCCGTGTACCAGGGTCTGGCCCCACAGCTTCTCAGGGCCCACTTTTCCCGTTTAAGCACCTGCTCAGGGGCCCACTGTCACTCGGCGCGCCCGCTACGGGATCCGAACGCTCCCCTCTCTTTTCTCAACAGCCTCCCTCTTGATGCGGGCCAGATCGTGGCTTGTCTGTCTTGGCGCCCGCCGGCCGTCTCCACCGCCTACCTCCTTCAAGTGTGTCCTCCGCTGCGGCAAATGGCTGCATCCAGATCACGGCCGCCGCTCGCCGCCAGCTCCGCACACAGTCACTGCGGCAGCCTGCTCCTCAAGGCGGCGGGAGGGGGGAAGAGAGGCCCGGCTCCGTCCGCCCTCTGGGTGCTCCCAGTGTCTCAGTGCCTTCCCCAGGGGCACAGCTCGGCTCCGTGCCATCGGCCTCAAGTTAGTTTTGGTTGCTCAAACTACGCCGATCCTCTCGGCGCCATCTTGTCTTTCATGCGGGATCTCCTTCGCTCCTCCGTGTCTCAGCTACTGTTACGCCACACGGGGCCCCCGTCCCTCACTACTGGCACAATATGTTCCCCGACACTCGGATCGGGCGTGCAGAGCTTTGGAGTGAATGTGAGCTCAGGATGATAGCAGGATCGATAGCGGGCTTGCGGAGCTCCGGCAGGACATGTCTAGTCTGCCATGCTGCTGGCCACGCCCTCCATATATATGTTTTAGTGCATATTACTCATGAGTCACTGTGGCCAAGTGTTTAAGGTTGCACACTCTTACTCCAAAGGTTATGTGTTCAAATCTCTGTGTTTGGTGAGTTAAAATTATAGGCAATTGTACTTTTTCTGATAAATGTCGGAAAGTATATTTCATTTCTCCTTCTTTGACTATCTCTCTTTACAAGTATGTCTTATCCCAAAGAATACAAATCTTTTCTCAACCTCTGTCTCGCTTTCTTTTTTTTTCTCTCTCTCTCCCTCTTTCCTTCCATTCAACACTGTCAATGATGTCAACGTAGGTGAACTCTAACCTACAGCACTGCACATACTGGAGTGTATGATTCGCATGTCATATATATGACTGTGGCCTAGTGGTTAAGGTTGCAGACTCTTACTCCAAAGGTTATATGTTCGAATCCTGGTGTTTCAATGGTTGTGGTTTCTGAGTTAAAATTATAGGCTATGGTACTTTCTCTGATAAATGTTGGAAAATATTTTTCATTTCTCCTTTTTTGACTATCTCTCTTTACAAGTATGTCTTACCCCAAAGAATACAAATCTTTTCTTTCCCTGTGTCTCGCTTTCTGTTCCTCTCTCACCTGCTTTCCTTCCATTCAACACTGTCAATGATGTCAACATAGTTGAACTCTAACCTACAGTACTGCACATACTGGAGTGTTTGATTCGCATGTCATATATATGTTTTTGTGTAAACTACTGATGAGCCACTGTGTCCTAGTGGTGAAGATTGCAGACTCTTACTACAAAGGTTATGTGTTCAAAACCTGTGGTTTCTGAGATAAAATTATAGGCAATTGTTCTTTTTCTGATAAATGTTGGAAAATACGTTTCATTTCTCCTTTGACTATCTCTCTTTACAAGTATGTCTTAACCCAAAGAATACAAATCTTTTGCCTACCTCTGTCTCGCTTTCTTTTTTTCTCTCTCTCCCTCTTTCCTTCCATTCAACACTGTCAATGATGTCAACATAGGTGAACTCTAACCTACAGCACTGCACATACTGGAGTGATTGATTTGCATGTCATGTATATGTTTTTGTGCAGACTACTCATGAGTCACTGTGGGCTAGTGGTTAAGGTTGTAGTCTCTTACTCCAAAGGTTATGTGTTCAGACCCTGGTGTTTCAATGGTTGTGAGTTCTGAGTTAAAATTATAGGCTGTGGTACTTTCTCTGATAAATGTTGGAATTTTTTTTTCATTTCTCCGGCTTTGACTATCTCTCTTTACAAGTATGTCTTATCACAAAGAATACAAATCTTTTCTCTACCTCTGTCTCGCTTTCTTGTTTTCTCTCTCCCTCTTTCCTGCCATTCAACACTGTCAATGATGTCAACATAGTTGAACTCTAACCTACAGCACTGCACATACTGGAGTGTTTGATTTGCATGTCATATATATGTTTTTGTGTAGACTACTCATGAGTTACTCTGTCTTAGTGGTGAAGGTTGCAGACTCTTACTCCAAAGGTTATGTGTTCAAAACCTGTGGTTTCTGAGTTAAAATGATAGATAATTGTCCTTTTTCTGATAGATGTTGGATAATACATTTCATTTCTCCTTTGACTATCCCTCTTTACAAGTATGTCTTAACCCAAAGAATATAAATCTTTTCTCTACCTCTGTCTCGCTTTCTTTTTATCTCTCTCTCTCCCTCTTTCCTTCCATTCAATACTGTCAGTGATGTCAACATAGGTGAACTCTAACCTACAGCACTGCACATACTGGAGAGTTTGATTCTCATGTCATATATATGTATTTGTTCTGAGATATGACGTGGCCTAGTGGTTAAGGTTGCAGACTCTTACTCCAAAAGTTATGTGTTCAAATAATAGTCTTTCAGTGGTTTTGAGTTAAAATTATAGGGTATGGTACTTTCTCTGATAAATGTTGGAAAATACTTTTCTTTTCTTGTTTGACTATCTCGCTTTACAAGTATGCCTTATCCCAAAGAATACAAATCTTTTCTTTCCCTCTGTCTCGCTTTCTGTTCCTCTCTCACCTGCTTTCCTTCCATTCAACACTGTCAATGATGTCAACATAGTTGAACTCTAACCTACAGTACTGCACATACTGGAGTGTTTGATTCGCATGTCATATATATGTTTTTGTGAAGACTACTCATGAGTTACTGTGGCGTAGTGGTTAAGGGTGCAGACTCTTACTCCAATGGTTATGTGGAAAATATTTTTCATTTCTCCTTCTTTGACTATCTCTCTTTACAACTATGTCTTATCCCAAAGAATACAAATCCTTTCTCTGCCTCTGTCTCACTTTCTTTTTCTCTCTCTCTCTCTCTCTATCCCTCTTTCCTTCCATTCAACACTGTCAATGATGTCAACATAGGTGAACTCTAACCTACAGCACTGCACATACTGGAGTGTTTGATTCACATGTCATATATATGTTTTTGTGCACATTACTCCTGAGTCACTGTGGCCTAGTGGTTAAGTTTGTAGACTCTTACTCCAAAGGATATGTGTTCATATCCTGGTGTTTCAATGGTTGTGATTTCTGAGTTAAAATTATAGGCAATTGTACTTTTTCTGATAAATATTGGAAAATATTTTTCATTTCTCCTTTTTTGACTATCTCTCTTTACAAGTATGTCTTACCCCAAAGAATACAAATCTTTTCTTTCCCTCAGTCTCGCTTTCTTTTCCTCTCTCTCCTGCTTTCCTTCCATTCAACACTATCAATGATGTCAACATAGGTGAACTCTAACCTACAGCACTGCATATACTGGAGTGTTTGATTTGCATGTCATATATATGTTTTTGTGCAGACTGCACATGAGTCACTGTTGCCTAGTGGTTAGGGTTGTAGACTCTTACCACAGAGGATATGTGTTCAAATCTTGTGGTTTATGAGTTAAAATTATAGGCAATTGTCCTTTTTCTGATAAATCTTGGAAAATATTTTTCATTTCTCCTTTTTTGACTATCTCTCCTTACAAGTATGTCTTATCCCAAAGAATACAAATCTTTTCTCTACCTCTCCCTCTTTCCTTCCATTCAACACTGTCAATGATGTCAACATAGGTGAACTCTAACCTACAGCACTGCACATACTGGTGTGTTTGATTCGCATGTCATATATATGTTTTTGTGCAGACTGCTCATGAGTCACTGTGGCCTAGTGGTTAAGTTTGCAGACTCAAAACTCCAAAGTTTATGTGTTAAAAACCTGTGGTTCCTGAGATAAAATTATAGGCTATTGTACTTTTTCTGATAAATGTTGGAAAATACTTTTCATTTCTCCTTTGACTATCTCTCTACAAGTATGTCTTAACCCAAAGAATACAAATCTTTTCTCTACCTCTGTCTCGCTTTATTTTTTTTTCTCTCTCTCCTTCTTTCCTTCAATTCAACACTGTCACTGATGTCAACATAGGTGAACTCTAACCTACAGCGCTGCACATACTGGAGTGTTTGATTCGCATGTCATATATATGTTTTTGTGCAGACTACTCATTAGTCACTGTGGCATAGTGGTTGAGGTTGCAGACTCATACTCCAAAGGTTATATGGTCAAATAATAGTGTTTCAATGGTTGTGGTTTTTGGGTTAAAATTATAGACTATGGTACTTTCTCTGATAAATGTTGGAAAATACTTTTATTTTCTCCTTTGACTATCTCTCTTTACAAGTATGTCTTATCCCAAAGAATACAAATCTTTTCACAACGTCTGTCTCGCTTTCTTTTTTCTCTTTCTCTTTCTCTCTCTCCCTCTTTCCTTCCATTCAACACTGTCAATGATGTCAACATAGGTGAACTCTTACCTACAGCACTGCACATACTGGAGTGTTTGATTTGCATGTCATATATATGTTTTTGTGCACACTATTCATGAGTCACTGTGGCCTAGTGGTTAAGGTTGCACACTCTTACTATAAAGAATATGTGTTCAAATCCTGGTCCTTCAGTGGTTGTTGTTTCTGAGTTAATATTATAGGCAATTGTACTTTCTCTGATAAACGTTGGAAAATTCTTTTCATTTCTCCTTTGACTATCTCTCTTTACAAGTATCTTATCCCAAAGAATACAAATCTTTTCTCTACCTCTGTCTCGCTTTTTTTCGCTCTCTCTCCCTCTTTCCTTACATTCAACACTGTCAATGATGTCAACATAGGTGAACTCTAACCTACAGCACTGCACATACTGGAGAGTTTGATCTGCATGTCATATATATGTTTTTGTTCAGACATCTCATGAGTCACAGTGGCCTAGTGGTTAAGTTTGCAGATTCTTACTCCAAAGGTAATGTGTTCGACTCATGGTGTTTCAATGGTTGAGATTTCTGAATTAAAATTAAAGGCTGAGGTAATTTCTCTGATAAATGTTGGAAAATATTTTTCATTTCTCCTTCTTTGACTATCTCTCTTTAC
Organism: Calotriton arnoldi; assembly: GCA_963921515.1. Lineage (NCBI taxonomy): Eukaryota > Metazoa > Chordata > Amphibia > Caudata > Salamandridae > Calotriton > Calotriton arnoldi. The sequence goes on from CAWUFW010018060.1 coordinate 165,074, forward strand.
AAGTATGTCTTATCCCAAAGAATACAAATCTTTTCTCTACCTCTGCCTCACTTTCTTTTTCTCTCTCTCTCTCTCTCACTCTTTCCTTCCATTCAACACTGTCAATGATGTCAACATAGGTGAACTCTAACCTACAGCATTGCACATACTGGAGTGTTTGATTCGCATGTCATATATATGTTTTTGTGCACACTACTCATGAGCCATTGTGGCCTAGTGGTTAAGGTTGCAGACTCTTAATCCAAATCTTATGTGTACAAAACCTGTGGTTTCTGAGATAAAATTATAGGCAATTGTATTTTCTCTGATAAATGTTGGAAAATATTTTTAATTTCTCCTTCTTTGACTATCTCTCTTTACAAGTATGTCTTATCCCAAAGAATACAAATCTTTTCTCTACCTCTGCCTCGCTTTGTTTTTCTCTCTCTCTCTCCCTCTTTCCTTCCATTCAACACTGTCAATGATATCAACATAGGTGAACTCTAACCTACAGCACTGCACATACTGGAGTGTTTGATTTGCATGTCATATATATGTTTTTGTGGAGACTACTCATGAGTCACTGTGGCCTAGTGGTTAAGGTTGCAGACTCTTACTCATAAGGTTATGTGTTTGAATCCTGGTGTGTCAATGATGTCAACATAGGTGAATTCTAACGCACTGCACATACTGTAGTGTTTGATTCGAATGTCATATACATGTTTTTGTGTAGATAACTCATGAGTCACTGTGGTCTAGTGGTTAAGGTTGCAAACTCTTACTCCAAAGGTTATGTGTTTTTTTTTAGTTAAAATTATAGGCAATGGTACTTTCTCTGATAAATGTTAGAAAATACTTTTCTTTTCTCCTTTGACTATCTCTCTTTACAAGTATGTCTTATCCCAAAGAATACAAATCTTTTCTCAACCTCTGCCTCGCTTTCTTTTTTTCTCTTTCTCTCTCTCCCTCTTTCCTTCCATTCAACACTGTCAATGATGTCAACATAGGTGAACTCTAACCTACAGCACTGCACATACTGGAGTGTTTGATTCGCATGTTATATATTTGTTTTTGTGAAGACAACTCATGAGTCACTGTGGCCTAGTGGTTAAGATTGCAGACTCTTACTCCAAAGGTTATGTGTTCGAATCCTGGTGTTTCAATGGTTGTGATTTCTGAGTTAAACTTACAGGCTATGGTACTTTCTCTGATAAATTTTGGAAAATACTTTTCATTTCTCCTTTGACTATCTTTCTACAAGTATGTCTTAACCCAAAGAATACAAATCTTTTCTCTACCTCTGTCTCGCTTTCTTTTCTTCTCTCTCTCTTTCCCTCTTTCCTTCCATTCAACACTGTCAATGATGTCAACATAGGTGAACTCTAACCCACAGCACTGCACATACTAGAATGTTTGATTCGCATGTCATATATATGTTTTTGTGCAGACTACTCATGAGTCACTGTGGCCTAGTGGTTAAGGTTGCAGACTGTTAATCCAAACATTATGTGTTCAAATCCTGGTGTTTCAATGGTTGTCATTTCTGAGTTGAAATTATAGGCTATGGTACTTTCTCTGATATATGTTGGAAAATATTTTTCATTTCTCCTTCTTTGACTATCTCTCTTTACAAGTATGTCTTATCCCAAAGAATACACATCTTTTCTCTACCTCTGTCTCACTTTCTTTTTCTCTCTCTCTCCCTCTTTCCTTCCATTCAACACTGTCAATGATGTCAACATAGGTGAACTCTAACCTACAGCACTGCACATACTGGAGTGTTTTATTCGCATGTCATATATATGTTTTTGTGCACACTACTCATGAGTTACTGTGGCCTAGTGGTTAAGTTTGCAGACTCTTATTACAAAGGATATGTGTTCAAATCTTGGTGTTTCAATAGTTGTGGTTTCTTAGTTAAAATTATAGGCAATTGTACTTTTTCTGATAAAAGATGGAAAATATTTTTCATTTCTCCTTCTTTGACTATCTCTCTTTACAAGTATGTCTTATCCCAAAGAATACAAATATTTTCTGTACCTCTGTCTCACTTTCTTTTTCTCTCTCTCTCTCCATCTTTCCTTCCATTCAACACTGTCAATGATGTCAACATAGGTGAACTCTAACCTACAGCACTGCAGATACTGGAGTGTTTGATTCGCATGTCATATATATGTTTTTGTTCACACTACTCATGAGTCACTGTGGCCTAGTGGTTAAGGTTGCAGACTCTTACTACAAATGGATATGTGTTCAAATCCTGTTGTTTCAATGGTTGTGGCTTCTGTGTTAAAATTATAGGCAATTGTACTTTTTCTGATAAATGTTGGAAAATATTTTTCATTTCTCCTTTTATGACTATCTCTCTTTACAAGTATGTCTTACCCCAAAGAATACAAATCTTTTCTCTACCTCTGTCTCGCTTTCTTTTTTTCTCTCTCTCCCTCTTTCCTTCCATTCAACACTGTCAATGATGTCAACATAGGTGAACTCTAACCTACTGCACTGCACATACTGGAGTGTTTGATTCACATGTCATATATATGTTTTTGTACTAACTACTCATTAGTCACTGTGGCCTAGTGGTTGCGGTTGCAGACTCTTACTCCAAAGGTTATGTGTTCAAAACTTGTTGTTTTGCGGTTTAAAATTATAGGCAATTGTACTTTTTCTGATAAATGTTGGAAAATATTTTTCATTTCTCCTTTTATGACTATCTCTCTTTACAAGTATGTCTTACCCCAAAAATATAAATCTTTTCTTTCCCTCTGTCTCGCTTTCTTTTTCTCTCTCTCTCTCTCCCTCTTTCCTTCCATTCAACACTGTCAATGATGTCAACATAGGTGAACTCTAACCTACAGCACTGCACATGCTGGAGTGTTTGATTTACATGTCATATATATGATTTTGTGCACACTGCTCATGAGTCACTGTGGCCTAGTGGTTAAGGTTGCAGACTTTTACTCCAATGGATATGTGTTCAAATCCTAGTCTTTCAATGGTTGTTGTTTCTGAGTTAAAATGATAGTCAATTGTACTTTTTCTGATAAATGTTGGAAAATATATTTCATTTCTCCTTCTTTGACTATCTCTCTTTACAAGTATGTCTTACCCCAAAGAATACAAATCTTTTCTTTCCCTCTGTCTCGCTTTCTTTTCCTCTCTCTCCTGCTTTCGTTCCATTCAACACTGTCAATGATGTCAACATAGGTGAACTCTAACCTACAGAACTGCACATACTGGAGTGTTTGATTCGCATGTCATATATATGTTTTTGTGCACACTACTCATGAGTAGGGGTGGGCGGAATTTGCGTAGTCGCGTTACGCAAATCTCCGCGAAATTGTTAAAAATCTCCGTGAGCATGTTGAAATTCCGCGAAGACGCGGAATTGCTTGTCTCGCCCGTTTGCGATGTGTTTTTGCGTGCTCATGGGGAAATATATCGCTAACTTGCCCATGCGGTCGCTAATGGGCGCGGCCATCTTGTTTTTCACTTGTCCCGCACGCTCGCGATGGTATTTCCTGTTCCGGGTCGCGTATTGCATGCTCCCGCCCGCTCGCGATGCTTATTTCCAGTTTTGGGTCGCGTATTGCATGCTCCCGCCCGTTCGCGATAAGTATTTCGTGTTCGGGAACGCGCATTACGTGTTCGCGACGCTTTTTGCGTGCTCGGGGGGGGAAATATCGCGCGAACTTGCCCATGAGGTTGCAATGGGCGCGGCCATCTTGTTTTTCACTCTATTGCTATGGTTCTGGGCCTGCTTTTCAATCCTCCCTCTATCTTTTCAATCCTTTGTTTCTGGAAACTTTTTTTGATCTTTTTATTTATTATCTATCTCTCTATTTTCCTGATTCTATATTTTGAGTTTTTTTCTACTTTTTGTGTGTTTTTCACTACTTTTTCAGTCTTTTTCTATTACCTGCTTTTTAATTTCTTTTACTTACTTTTTCAATTCCTACCTTTTCTTTTCCGCCCCCCCGCCTACCCAGAACCATGGCAAAGGGCCACAGGGCTCGTAGCCAGAGCCGCAACCGCCTACCTTGCGGAAGGCGGCGCCAAAAAGGGGTGCAGGCACGGGCCTTATTCGGTGAGGCGGAGGTGGCCGCACTGTTTTTTGTTCAGCACCACCTCCCCTTAACCCTGGCAGCAGGTGGCAGGCCTGGGTCCGGGTACGGGCTCCGGGAGCGTCGGCAGCGGTGGGGCAGGTGCGTCGGGCAGTGTTTCGCTGCTCTGGTGTCCGGCGCACCAATAATCAGCTGACGCACCGGTGGTCCGATATTCTGGACCGGGAGCAGGACCTGCTGGACCTGCTAGGAGTGGAGGTCCCGGGGCTTGGTGAGTAGCTATTTAATATTACTACTTTGTGTTCTTCTGCTCTGTGTTATATATTGCGAATATTTTTTTCTCCGACCAGCAAGAATGCTGCTGCTTACATTGCAGGTAAATTACGCTACTAATCTTACTTGTTTGCAACTTTGCGCTCGCTTGGCCTGATGATTATGTAAGAGTTTACTTTAGAGAACTTAAGTTAGGTAATGCTAGAGAGACTCTAGTCCTTCCTTTGTCCTCCTGCCACTAAGAAGGGATAGTGGTGGATTGATAGGTTTAGTTACTTATTAGTTGGTAATTTTTAAGTTGTGTGCGTGACGCATCCTCTGTCACGTCACGTGCTGCTGAGTGCTGCTTACCCCAGTCCTTAGTAGAACCTTTTGTAGTTTGTTTAGTGAGTGTTAATAGGCTTATATCATCACTAGCAGAACATCAGCAGCAACCAGCCAACAATTTGGTGTATGCAAAAATGTATGCATGTGTCCTCCATCTATGCATTTTTGAGGACTAATATAAATGGAAATGCAGACTTACTGAACAATTGGCCCGTCTGCATTGGAATAGGTGGGCTAGGTCAGGTGGTAGTTAGGCTTACTAGACGGTCCGTGAATCTCGCAATACTACTAGTCGATCAGATTAGATAGGTCAATTTTATTGCAATTGTTGTTCACAAAAATGTTTTTGGAGCGTATTTAAAAATATTTTATTTGTTTCACACCAAGCTTTAATTTTTGTCTCTTTCTTTATGAAATCTTACATGATCAGCACCCAGGGGCAAGAAGACGGGGTCACAGGCGGCGGGACAAGAAGATCATCAAGATGCCTCCCAGGGGTAGGACCGCTCCTCTACTGAGGGCTCTGCTGCTGGCCCCAGTAAGTCCTCCAGTGGTTAATATTAATAATTATATTTCCCTAACTTTTCCTGCACCTTATTTCTTCCGAACTATTATTTCGGTATCCTAATTCTATTTTTTACAAATTCTTCTTTGATCTATACTATCTGTTTCTAAATTCTTGTTATCCCTGCCTCTAACTGCGTCTGCTATGACTCTCTGTACTACTACTATTAGTCTGTCTGTAGCTAAGCTTGCCCAGTTGGCCACTCTTTATTTAAAATATTTTAAATAAAACTCAGATTCACCAATAGCTCTAGCCATTGAGTCCAGTCCTTTGGGTTGTCCTCTTCTACTACTTCTAGTCTTCTTAATCTTGAGGCTTTTCGACAATTCCCACCAAGAAAATGCCCAACCAGATTTAACTATTTTTGATAGGATAGGACATACTACTACTGTTGTAGGGATTCTGCACATACAGAACTTTGCACAAGAAAATAGGACGTTGGTGATGGGAGATTGGGCCTTCCTCACACCTCAATCAGAAGCCACCACAATCCCCTGACCGACTAGTTATAGTGCCTCATTAGCTCTCCGAAACCCCCCCAAGATACCCAATGAGTAGACAACCCAGAACATAACACTCCCGACCTCTGTCGCGGAAGCAATGCACACCCTTTCGCTCACTCACTCGTGTAAGTCCACACCAAATACCACCAAGTCTATGTAAGTTCAAAAGGTTTATTTTCAACTGACAAGCTCTGTACGTTGTTCTATAATGCAGCAGCAACAGCAAAATGCATAAGATTAAAACAATAAACATTGTTACACTTAGTTACACTTACAACTACAAGTCCATAGAAGATAAAAGGCGAAATCATGATAACTGAACAGTGGTGGAAGAACCACCCTCCCCTCGGTAGGAATATAGTTTATATAAAATTATAAATGGAGATCTGAGAATTCTGGGGACCCCTCACCTTAGAAGAACCTAGCACTGGTTACATCATAAGCTCTGCAAAGCTCTGGTTCATATAAGGGAATCTTCCGTCTGTTGTGAGAAAAATGGTGCGCGTTAGTATAGTGCAAGCATTTCTCAGTCGTGCCAAAAAGTGTAGTATTTTTATGGATAAGCAATATGGACTAACAGCAGAACTCCATAACAAAGTGGCTTGTTTTTCAACCATGTACGCAGTGCTCAGACAGTAGCAGTATGAGCTCATGTGGGCTCAAAGGCGTCTTACACAACAAGCTGCGAGGTAACTTGTGCAAAAATAAAAGACACAAAGCTAAAATGGTTGCATGGCTCGGCGTAACTTAGCAAAGACTAGAATGACCCTAGGGACCATATAACACTACTAGTGTCTACTCTACTACCTGATTTGTACTAGTGATGTATGTTGTATATGTATTATGTATGTATTAACTTTTTTTTCAATCTTGCTAGTGAAAAATAGGGGGAGGTGTATATGGCATCTCAAAAATGTGTAATGTTTTTTCTAGGCGTACTACCGACCACCAGTACCGGGGCCAGCGGCGAAGGTGACGTGGCCGCTGAGGGTGCAGGAGATGCGGCAGTTGCAGGAGGAGCTGCAGGGGGTGAGCCAGCAGCAGTGGCGGGCGGTGGTAAGTTATATTCCTAATCCTTACTTATTGACATTACACTCGCTGCAAGGGTGTAATGTATACTGTACTGTTGAGACTTAAGTAAGAAGTTGTTGTGAACGGTTGAAGAAGACACCCTTTACTTAGCATTAGCAATAGCATTAGCGACGGGAGTGTACTGTTGAGTAACCAATGGCCTCTTCTATCGGACTTCAACTCAGCTGTGAAAGTTTTATGGAGAAGACTAAAAGTCAGATCAGATGACCTTGATGGATGGGTTGAACGAAAAGGGAAAGAAGGGTGGAAGGAGGAAGGACGGGCGAGATTTTATATTTATGACTGGCAGAGAAGGATACGTGGGATGCATGCATAGGTGTCTGATAGGAATCAGATGCATGGGTGGTGGAATGCCTGAAACTCCCACAAATGTTAGAGGCCGAGGTAGTGGGAGGATAGATAGTATACATACCACAAATGTTATGTACTGTGCTTGCTAGTGCTACTGTGCCACTATGTGTAGAATTAATTTGTCTTACTGCTTTGCTAAGAGTATATTTTACAATAGTCTTGTTTTTTCTTCTTGATATAGCTACTCCTTCCAAAGTGAAAGTAGACAGGAAGGAGTTGGCAGCCAAGGCCCAGCGCCGGAAGCTGGAGGCCATCCAAGCTGAATACCGGTGGCTGGTGGTTCTAGAGGAGGAGCAGGAGGAGGAGGCGGCAGCAGCTGCAGCCTCCTCCAATGCCCCGGGCCCCAGCCACCCCCCTCCAGTGTTACGGCACCACCGTCTGGCAGCCGCCCGCCGCCATACTACATTAAGCACTGCTGCCCCCCCGTGGATGCAATTGCCGCACACTGAAGCGCCGCGTGGCCCGTCTAGAGGAGCGCATTCGTGTCCTGGAAAGGCGAGCCCGCTGAGACCCCGTTTATTGCCCCTTTTTTATTACTTATTTTGGTGGGTGGGAATCGGGCGTTGGGGTTTTCACTTTTGGACAATTGGACATTTCATTTGTTGGACGTTTTCGTTCTGGGAAATGGACATTGGTTGGGGTTAGGGAGAGTGGTGGGTCTGGTGTTGTTGGATTTTTTTTACATAGTTTATTTTTGTTAGGGGATTAAATTATATATTTATACTTTATATACAATGTTGTTAATGTTTTGTGGGTGGGGTTACTGTTTTACGTCACACTGTTTCCTTGCTGGTGCAGGGCCACAGCCAGTGTTTGATTCAAATAATTGGCTTCGTTACTAAGACACAAACAGATAGATGCGGTACCCCTCACTGAGGGACTTGTCCTACTAGTACTGTCAGTCTCTCCTCCTAGTCTATGCATTCTGCAACTGGACTCAAAGGGGTGTGTGAAATAGAATTAATGAAAAAAATTCCATTATTAATTATGCCTCCCCCAAACTTCTTCTCTTACCTGTGCTTGATGTTTAACTTGGGCACGGCGATGGCTGCATGGTGATGATGGTTTTCTTTCCCAACATGCCATGGTTATGGTGGTAGTAGTAGTAGTAGACCCTGGCAGTAGCATTTACAAAAAAAAGAAAATGAGACAGTCAATTGCCTGAGAGAGACTGTGGGAGGAGTAGTAGAACGAAGTACAGTACGGAACTTACTGCCAAACAATAATATGCCAAAATACAATAAAACATAATGGTGGCGGGGATAGCCTAGTACATAGAGTTACAAACTCTAGCTGTGTCGAGTCACTCGACTAGGCCTACAGTACACTCAACACAAGCGTAACCGTTAATGCTGTGTAGGAGGATGACAACAAATCCAATCGATGCTGGCAATTAATGCTGATGGATTAGGTTCCTTTGGTAAAAAACGTATCTCGCAAATATACTGCTCATGGGTGGGCAAGCAGAAGAAGATCCACGCCCTGCCTTGAAATTGAATTAGTGTTGCTTTTGCCACATCCGCCCCAGCAAGCTTGTGATAAATTATTGGTGTACATTTAATTTAGTCACACCTCAATAAGTCACACAGCCCGGGGGAAGAGGGTTAGGGTTTGATGAATGGTTGGGAAGGGGGGTTTTGGGAAAGGTTTGACAAAGAAAAACAGTACGCATGGACAACAACAAAACACAATCTTGGCAGACAACCATATCCATAAATCTGATTTGGGAGAAAAAGGAAATGCATGCATGATGATGATAACTTGATGGTTAGTGATAAGTAGTACTTACTAACTACTACTAGACAATTAGACAGTACAGGGCAGCAGTATATTATGCAATTTGCCTTGCCTGTCTGCCCTCCGAGAGACCCGAATTACATACAGTTTCTGTTCTGTTGTACCGGCCCGGGCTTAAAGATAGCAAAGAAAATTCAAAAATAGCTGTAGGGATGAAATGAATTATAAGCAGAGAGCAAACATAACAACAACAACAACACACAGAAGTATTGATTGAAGACAAAAAATGAATACAATTTAAAAGATGATGAAAGTTGATACTGTTACTGTATGTTATCCTGGTCAAAACGGGGAGTTGCATCTCGGCATTCCTCTTGGTCCTCCCTTCCATGGACGCTCCGGCCATCAATCTTGGGTGATGCCACTGCCTGCCTGGCAGATGTAGATTCATTGGTAAGGTAAGTGAGAGTTGTTTTTCCCAGTATAGCACAGGGTAAGGGCCGGCCTGTAATTGTAGATGGGAAAACAAAAGGGATATTGAAAAATCAAGTAGAAAAAAATGCATAAATTACGGTGGAGTGCAACAAGAACACTTTCAGAGGCGGCATGGATACATCATGTCTACTCTAGTCTGTTTCCAGCATTAACCTCCAACAACAACAGGACAGAGCAGGCCCACGGCACCTGTGACCCATTCTCCATTTAGCGTACATATTTTGACAGAGGCAGACAAAGCAGATATACAGCAACATAGCATTTTACAAATTAAGTGACTAAATCAATGCCCCGCTGTCAGTCATACCACCACACTCGACTCCACCACTACACAGACATGTAGGTCTGCAGTGGTTGTTGTTGACTTGGTTACCTTTTGTGGCACTCATGAAATGCCCTGAGTTATTCCATCAATCATCTCGGATCGTACTGAGTGACTGCGAAGATATTATGTCACTGTGGTCATCATCATGGTGTGTTGTCCAACTCAGTGTGCAGTGTACAGATTGAGTCCCCTTTCCATATTGAAAATGCAATGGATCGGCCTGCAGTAGAAGTAGAAATTTGTTATTAAAAAACAAGAATGGAAACAAACATTGCATTGCGTTACTTTTAGTGTGTAGATTAGATAATAGTACACAATGAATTAACTTCATGCACTACAAACAACAACAACACAAATCACTCAGTCAGCGTCCAATGCATGTCATCATTCATTACCTGTTCCTTCTCATCTTCAGTTAATGGGCAGTCTGTATCGGCTCGGAAAGGAGGATAGCTATAGTAGTCATCATCATGTTCCACTTCTTTTGGAGAGACTCAACGAGGCAAGATTTTAGTTTTTCTTTGATTATGCTACATCCAATCATCATCTGGCTTAAGGGCAATAGATTTAGGTCGATTCAGGAGGATGGAGGAGCAGGACTCAGAGGAGTGGACTGAAATGCAGACAGCTGAAACTCATATATGGCAATAAAAGACGAAGACGGTGGTGATGGATTTGTTGTGATTTGAAGTTTCCAACCAGAAAGACAGACACACAAATAAAAGTAAATAAGGGAGAACAACAGTAAGAAGTGGAAGCCTAGTTGTCAGGGAAGTATAGCTCGTCCTCAAACTCTGGGGGTTCAACCAGAAGTAGGTAATCAGCATCTAACACGCTACTTCCGTCACCTGAGCCGCTGTCCTCATCTTCCTGCGTTGATTCATGTATTGTGTAATTCAGTGGTATAAATTGCTGATTCATTTTGATCATGGTTAACCTCTCCATGTTTTTGGTGAGAGACTGGTCCTTTTCACTGTTACAATGGAACCAGCAGCACTGAAAACACGTTCAGAAGAGACAAGTGCGACAGGGCAAGCCAGATAGTTTATCGCCAGCCTGCTGAGCACTGGCCATTGGCCCCTTTTGCCATACCAATACCGCAATGGGTTTTGATCAATGTAGACCTCTGTTGGGTCATCCAGGTAGGCCTGGACCATCCGGTCAATGTTCAGGGGTGCTACACTTTGTTCGGCCTCTTTTGTCTTTGCATCAGCACTGGACCTAGCAAGTCCTTGCTTTAAATACCAATCCTGTGCCGTTTTTACTGGGGCTGATGATCCGGTTCTTGCTGTTGACGATAGTGTTGGTGTTGGTGACAGCTGTGAACCAAATGCACTGCCCTCAGGCTCTGAAGTTGAACTTGACGCCGGATGCCCTGCTGCAGTACTTGTTGTGGGTTTGAGGCCTTTAATTACCAGCCGTTCCTTTTCCAATTTACTGGCTGCCTCACCTATCCAAGTTTTGTACCGGGCAACATCCACTTTTGAAAAAGGGAGTAATGTCTTACTGTTCAGTGCCGATTTGTACCGTGGATCCAGAATTGTGGCACAAATGTAATGTTCTTGTGACAAAATCTTAGTTTGCACCCTTGCATTTTCAGTTAAGCGACATGATAAGCTCTCCACCAACTCATATGCTTCTTTTTTTTCCTCCACACCTATGTACGCTTCAGATACCTCCTTCAGCTGTTGCTCTAGCATGTGCAACAATGGGATAGCTTGGCCCATAGTACAGTCCTCCTTGCTGACTTCACGTGTGAAGACCTCGAAAGGAAGAAGCATCTCTGTAAGAGATTTAACTAGGCACCATTGGTCCATTTGAAGGGTCATGCCTTTCACAGTAGCATCCGCCCTTCGCATGACATATTCATTGATTGGTCTGTACTGCTCAAACAGACGGTCAAGCATGTAATACGTTGAGTTCCAACGTGTTGCCACCTCCTGGATGAGTGCTTTGACTGGCATTCTATAGTCACGTTGAATGATCCTCAGCTGCTTCCGGGCTTTAAAAGAATGGCTGAAATGAGTGCATATTCTGAAATAGGCACCAACCTCCATGGCCTTAAGTATATTACTGCCATTATCCGTGGCAACAAAACCAATGTTAAGCCCTCTTGGGCGCAGCCATTCAAAGACCTTGCTGTTAAACTCTTCCAAAATGTTTGCAGCAGTATGAGATTTCTCCATGGCGAACATGGCTACAGTTGCATGTTTCCGAGAAGCATTAAAAATCTCAGCTGTGTCAACAGCACCTACTTCAGGTTACTTTTCTCTAACCCCCACAAAAGAGACCCAGTGTGCAGTGATGCACATGTAATCAGTGGCTTGGCAACTGGTCCACATGTCTGTTGTCAGGTGGATTTTGTGAACAGCACTCTGCTGCAAAGCTTGTCCAACCAATTCCAGCACATCGTGATGTAGTGCTGGAACAGTAACTTGGGCGAAATAGGACTGGCTGGGACCCTTCCATTTAGGGCAGATGGCTGACACAAATTCAAGGAAACCCACCCCTTCCACAAATGAAAAAGGGAGAAGGTCCAGCGCTAACATTTTAGCCAGCTTCGCATTGTACAACCGTGCTGTTGAGTGGTTGCGTTGGTACTGCCCCTCCCACCTAAGCATGCTGTCAATGGTAGGCTGGAATATTTTCCTTTGTGGTGCACCCTTCTTCTTGAACCCAGTTAGGCTCAACAACGCCGCACTTTTGCTCATTGCAGTGCCCGGTTGCCTTGGTGTCTCAGGCTGACTCTTAGTACGGTGCCACTCAGATGTTGCTGAGGATGTGGGCGTTACCACTACACTGCTGGGGGTAGGGCTAGAAATGTCTCCCTCTTGTTGACCTTCCACCGCGAACATATCTTCCCCTACTTCTTCATCCCCAACAACAGCAATGGGTCCAGTTTTACTTTTTTCTAAGTGAAGTAGGTGAGCCTCCCACTTGATACTGTGGTGTTTTTTCAGATGACTTGTTTGTCCTCCGGTACCATAGTTTGTACCAAGCTTACCCCGCCTAACAGCCTGCCGAAAAATTGAGCATATAGCAATGTTCTCCTCCTTACTGCTAACCGAAAAGAAGTCCCAAACTGGGGAGGAGAACTTTCTGGCGCTGCTGGAGGTGCCACTTTCAATACCAGATGAACTGGAGGGTGTGCCTGGAATTTGACTCTGTGCACTTACATTACCACCACCTACTGAGGTGGTGGTTGAGCTGGATGTAGGTCCCTGCCGGGCCTTTGCAAAGGCAAATATGGAAGCTGGAGGTCGTGTTGGTGTTACCTGTGTTGGTGGTATCCGTGCTACATCCCTCGCAGCGATTTTGGATAGTCTAATAATGTTGGTCTCCATCTCCGCAGGCCCAGGAGTGATGTTCATGATGACTGGCTCTTCATCATCACCCTCCTCGTCTACATCTACCTCCATAACTCTAAGGCTTTCTGGAACCTTCCTTTTCACTAGCCTTGTCTTGTGGCGTGCATCACTCTCAGGCTGAGCTGGTGGCTTCCAAGTGGCATCTAGATCATCAGAAGCGGGGCTTGAAGAAGAAGTTGATGGACTAACCCTCCTTTTCCTTGCTGGGGTCTGGAAGACAATGGATCTTTTGAAACAGTGGCTTGCTCCTCTTCGTCTGCAAAAAGCTCGATTTCCTGAACTGCCCCTACTTCAGGTGGAACAACTACTATTGTGGGCTGTGGTTCCGGCTGTGGTTGCGGCTGCGGTTGGGGCTGCGGTTGGGGCTGCGGTTGGGGCTGCGGTTACGGCTGGGGCTGGGGTTGCGGCTGCGGCTGGGGTTGTGGCTGTGGTTGCGGCTGTGGTTGCGGCTGTGGTTGCGGCTGCTGGTTGCGGCTGTGGTTGCCCACTTATCTGCTGAGTTTCCGCCTGCGAGTGCGTGGATTGGGTACTACTTTGCGATAATGACATTTCAACATCACTGGTCGTTAGTAGACTGGCTACCTCTGCCACACTCATGGGCTTGGGCCTAGGTTGCTAGGTGGGCCCGCTGATGCGGAGGTGCTGCTCCCAGATTGGTCCCCGCCGGACACCGCTGCTGCAGGCGTAAGTTTTTTTTTACCATAAAACACATCGGCCGGCACACCAGTCTTGGCAAGTGCCACTTCCTTCTTCTGTTCCTTCTTCTCACTGGCAACTTTCTTGGTACTGGAGGATCTGGTGCCTTTCTTTGGGGCCATCTTCTTCAGTTGTCAGCAGGACGCAGGTGCACAAGTTGCAGAGATGTCTGTGGTCACACGTGGACCTGACGCGCAGCAGGACTTCTGTCTGGCAATACAACGGGTGATGATGATGACACCTCCTCCTCTGTCTTTTTGTGCACCTAAAAGCAAAGAAGCCAGGAGAAGAACATCAGTGAAATGTTGCATTTGTTGTTGTGGTTCAATTACTAGTAGTAGAAACAAACAAATAAAATATATAAGTTAGTGTAGCCATTTGTGAGACTGTCAACAAGGGCTTTCATGGTATACTGTGTACACTGTCAGGAAGGATAGGAAAGAAGAGGAACAACAACAAAAATACAAATGTAATAGAAGTGGACCCTGTTTGGCATTAAATTATTTGCTCATCACATCATTCAGGGAGCTGCAGCTGGCAAAGGGGATGGATGGAAGCAGTAAGCCAAGAGGAAAACCATGCAGGACTAAATGGCAAAAGCAGCACACTTATAACTCCCACCAGAAATGGCCACCAGCCACATGGACACTCACAAATCACAAGCAACAAGCAGGAGGCCTGGAAAACAATGTACTGAAAACAGGCCTATGATAGCCAGGCAAAGGCTGCATGCTAAACCACACTGCTTTGCCTGTAATGCAATAAAATGCAAAAACGAAAATCCATAGGGCTAAGCAAGGCCTGCAACACACCACACACAACTAAGGCATGTATTTAACACACACCCCAAAAAAATGAAATACACCCAAAAATACACATTTTGCAATTCAATCCAATGCCATCCATGTGCCATAAATGATGTTTAAATTCAACAGAACACACAGAAACAGTTGTTTCATGCACCCCTGACTACCTCTGGGCCTACTGGATGAAAGGCCTGTTGGCAGACTAGGCCACAAGCTTGCAGGCCTATGAATAAAAGCACACTACCGGGCTTCAAAATGGCCACCAGCCACATGGCCAGGCCCACAACAACAAGAAACTGAAGACAGACAATGCAGGCCTATGGCAAAAAGCACACTGCCTGGCTTTAAAATGGCCGCCAGCCTCATGGCCAGGCCCACAACAACAAGAAACTGAAGACAGACAATGCAGGCCTATGGCAAAAAACACACTGCCTGGCTTCAAAATGGCCGCCAGCCTCATGGCCAGGCCCACAACAACAAGAAACTGAAGACAGACAATGCAGGCCTATGGCAAAAAGCACACTGCCTGGCTTCAAAATGGCCGCCAGCCTCATGGCCAGGCCCACAACAACAAGAAACTGAAGACAGACAATGCAGGCCTATGGCAAAAAGCACACTGCCTGGCTTCAAAATGGCCGCCAGCCTCATGGCCAGGCCCACAACAACAAGAAACTGAAGACAGACAATGCAGGCCTAGGACAAAAAGCACACTGCCTGGCTTCAAAATGGCCGCCAGCCTCATGGCCAGGCCCACAACAATAAGAAACTGAAGACAGACAATGCAGGCCTATGACAAAAAGCACACTGCCTGGCTTCAAAATGGCCGCCAGCCTCATGGCCAGGCCCACAACAACAAGAAACTGAAGACAGACAATGCAGGCCTATGACAAAAAGCACACTGCCTGGCTTCAAAATGGCCGCCAGCCTCATGTCCAGGCCCACAACAACAAGAAACTGAAGACAGACAATGCAGGCCGACGACAAAAAGCACACTACCTGGCTTCAAAATGGCCGCCAGCCTCATGGCCAGGCCCACAACAACAAGAAACTGAAGACAGACAATGCAGGCCTATGACAAAAAGCACACTGCCTGGCTTCAAAATGGCCGCCAGCCTCATGGCCAGGACCACAACAAGAAGCCTAGGCCACAAAGGAAACACATGCAGGCCTATATGGTAAAAGCAGCACACTTATAACTCCCACCAGAAATGGCTACCAGCCACATGGACACTCACAAATCACAAGCAACAGGCAGGAGGCCTGGAAAACAATGTACTGAAAACAGGCCTATAATAGCCAGGCAAAGGCTGCATGATAAACCACACTGCTTTGCCTGTAATGCAATAAAATGCAAAAACGAAAATCCACAGAGCTAAACAAGGCCTGCAGCACACCACACACAACTAAGGCATGTATTTAACACACAGCCCAAAAAACTGAAATACACCCTAAATACACATTTTGCAATTAAATCCAATGCCATCCATGCCCCCTAAATGATGTTTGAAATTAATAAATACATCACACAGCAAAGGAACAGTTGTTTCATCATGTTTCATCATGCACCCACCCATGACTAGCTCTGGGCCTACTGGCTACCCACAACTATTTAATTTTAAAAATGATCAAAAGTACAAAAATTGTAGTTGCAACAACTGCAATGCCCCAATCAAACAACACCAACTTACTTGTAAAATCTCAAATCCAAAAATCCTCAAATCCAATGATAATGATGCATCAGACACAAAGAGTGATCCTTCCATCTCAAATCCAAGTGAAAAATGAACAGGAGATGGACAAAGCACTGGGAGGAGCCTGCTGGACAGGAACAGGAAGTAGGAGACTCTGTGGCACTTCCTCCCTCTCCCCCCAAAAAAATTTGACAAAAAAGGACAGCCAAATATCAATCTGAGGTTTTTTTTTCATCCAAATCATCAGTTTATAGAAGGTTTTATGCTGCTCGCGATATTATTCTTCTCCAGATTTAAAATTTTGCGTGTTCGGAATCGCGAGCTTTACCAACATTCCGCCGGATGTCCGATGGCGCGCCCGAATGACGTGTTCGCGATCGCAATCTCTCTCGCGGTGCACGATGGCACGGCGAATGACGTGTTCGCGATCGCACACTCTCATGTTGTCCGATGGCACGGCGAATGACGTGTTCGCGATCGCAAACTCTCGCGGGATCGCGCGGCCGGCTACCGAAATCTCGTGGCGCACGCGAACGGATAGGAAAACCCGTCGGCGAACACAGGAATCCCGGTAAGTCGCTATCGCGCGCGCTAGAACGCATTTTTAAAGTGCGAACAAGAAAATAATTCCGCTACGCCGCGGATCGCGGAATTGTTGGCAATTCCGCGTTCTCCGCGGAACGCGAAATTGCCTAAATTCCGCAAATTCCGTGAGCGGAGCAGAATTTGACGCCCAGGGTTACTCATGAGTCACTGTGGCCAATTATAGGTGACTGTACTTTTTCTGATAAATGTTGGAAAATATATTTCATTTCTCCTGCTTTGACTATCTCTCTTTACAAGTATGTCTTACCCCAAAGAATATAAATCTTTTCTTTCCCTCTGTCTCACATTCTTTTTCTCTCTCTCTTTCTCCCTCTTTCCTTCCATTCAACACTGTCAATGATGTCAACATAGGTGAACTCTAACCTACAGCACTGCACATACTGGAGTGTTTGATTCGCATGTTATATATTTGTTTTTGTGAAGACAACTCATGAGTTACTGTGGCCTAGTGGTTAAGATTGCAGACTCTTACTCCAAAGGTTATGTGTTCGAATCCTGCTGTTTCAATGGTTGTGATTTCTGAGTTAAACTTACAGGCTATGGTACTTTCTCTGATAAAATTTGGAAAATACTTTTCATTTCTCCTTTGACTATCTCTCTACAAGTATGTCTTAACCCAAAGAATACAAATCTTTTCTCTACCTCTGTCTCGCTTTCTTTTCTTCTCTCTCTCTTTCCCTCTTTCCTTCCATTCAACACTGTCAATGATGTCAACATAGGTGAACTCTAACCCACAGCACTGCACATACTAGAATGTTTGATTCGCATGTCATATATATGTTTTTGTGCAGACTACTCATGAGTCACTGTGGCCTAGTGGTTAAGGTTGCAGACTCTTATTACAAAGGATATGTGTTCAAATCTTGGTGTTTCAATGGTTGTCATTTCTGAGTTGAAATTATAGGCTATGGTACTTTCTCTGATATATGTTGGAAAATATTTTTCATTTCTCCTTCTTTGACTATCTCTCTTTACAAGTATGTCTTATCCCAAAGAATACAAATATTTTCTGTACCTCTGTCTCACTTTCTTTTTCTCTCTCTCTCTCCCTCTTTCCTTCCATTCAACACTGTCAATGATGTCAACATAGGTGAACTCTAACCTACAGCATGGAAGATACTGGAGTGTTTGATTCGCATGTCATATATATGTTTTTGTTCACACTACGCATGAGTCACTGTGGCCTAGTGGTTAAGGTTGCAGACTCTTACTACAAATGGATATGTGTTCAAATCCTGTTGTTTCAATGGTTGTGTCTTCTGAGTTAAAATTATAGGCAATTGTACTTTTTCTGATAAATGTTGGAAAATATTTTTCATTTCTCCTTTTATGACTATCTCTCTTTACAAGTATGTCTTACCCCAAAGTATACAAATCTTTTCTCTACCTCTGTCTCGCTTTCTTTTTTTCTCTCTCTCCCTCTTTCCTTCCATTCAACACTGTCAATGATGTCAACATAGGTGAACTCTAACCTACTGCACTGCACATACTGGAGTGTTTGATTCACATGTCATATATATGTTTTTGTACCAACTACTCATTAGTCACTGTGGACTAGTGGTTGCGGTTGCAGACTCTTTCTCCAAAGGTTATATGTTCAAAACTTGTTGTTTTGCGGTTTAAAATTATAGGCAATTGTACTTTTTCTGATAAATGTTGGAAAATATTTTTCATTTCTCCTTTTATGACTATCTCTCTTTACAAGTATGTCTTACCCCAAAAATATAAATCTTTTCTTTCCCTCTGTCTCGCTTTCTTTTTCTCTCTCTCTCTCTCCCTCTTTCCTTCCATTCAACACTGTCAATGATGTCAACATAGGTGAACTCTAACCTACAGCACTGCACATGCTGGAGTGTTTGATTTGCATGTCATATATATGATTTTGTGCACAGTGCTCATGAGTCACTGTGGCCTAGTGGTTAAGGTTGCAGACTTTTACTCCAATGGATATGTGTTCAAATCCTAGTCTTTCAATGGTTGTGGTTTCTGAGTTAAAATGATAGGCAATTGTACTTTTTCTGATAAATGTTGGAAAATATATTTCATTTTTCCTTCTTTGACTATCTCTCTTTACAAGTATGTCTTACCCCAAAGAATACAAATCTTTTCTTTTCCTCTGTCTCGCTTTCTTTTCCTCTCTCTCCTGCTTTCCTTCCATTCAACACTGTCAATGATGTCAACATAGGTGAACTCTAACCTACAGAACTGCACATACTGGAGTGTTTGATTCGCATGTCATAAATATGTTTTTGTGCACACTACTCATGAGTAGGGGTGGGCGGAATTTGCGTAGTCGCGTTACGCAAATATCCGCGAAATTGTTAAAAATCTCCGTGAGCACGTTTAAATTCCGCGAAGACGCGGAATTGCTTGTCCCGCCCGTTCGCGCTGTGTTTTTGCGTGCTCGTGGGGAAATATATCGCTAACTTGCCAATGCGGTCGCTAATGGGCGCGGCCATCTTGTTTTTCACTTGTCCCGCCCGCTCGCGATGGTATTTCCTGTTCCGGGTCGCGTATTGCATGCTCCCGCCCGCTCGCGATGCTTATTTCCAGTTCCGGGTCGCGTATTGCATGCTCCCGCCCGTTCGCGATAAGTATTTCCTGTTCGGGAACGCGCATTACGTGTTCGCGACGCTTTTTGCGTGCTCGGGGGGGGAAATATCGCGCGAACTTGCCCATGCGGTCTGAATGGGCGCGGCCATCTTGTTTTTCACTCTATTGCTATGGTTCTGGGCCTGCTTTTCAATCCTCCCTCTATCTTTTCAATCCTTTGTTTCTGGAAACTTTTTTTTGATCTTTTTTATTTATTATTTATCTCTCTATTTTCCTTATTCTATATTTTGAGTTTTTTTCTACTTTTTGTGTGTTTTTCACTACTTTTTCAGTCTTTTTCTATTACCTGCTTTTTAATTTCTTTTACTTACTTTTTCAATTCCTACCTTTTCTTTTCCGCCCCCCCGCCTACCCAGAACCATGGCAAAGGGCCACAGGGCTCGTAGCCAGAGCCGCAACCGCCTACCTTGCGGAAGGCGGCGCCAAAAAGGGGTGCAGGCACGGGCCTTATTCGGTGAGGTGGAGGTGGCCGCACTGTTTTTTGTTCAGCACCACCTCCCCTTAACCCTGGCAGCAGGTGGCAGGCCTGGGTCTGGGTACGGGCTCCGGGAGCGTCGGCAGCGGTGGGGCAGGTGCATCGGGCAGTGTTTTGCTGCTCTGGTGTCCGACGCACCAGTAATCAGCTGACGCACCGGTGGTCCGATATTCTGGACCGGGAGCAGGACCTGCTGGACCTGCTAGGAGTGGAGGTCCCGGGGCTTGGTGAGTAGCTATTTAATATTACTACTTTGTGTTCTTCTGCTCTGTGTTATATATTGCGAATATTTTTTTTCTCCGACCAGCAAGAATGCTGCTGCTTACATTGCAGGTAAATTACGCTACTAATCTTACTTGTTTGCAACTTTGCGCTCGCTTGGCCTGATGATTATGTAAGAGTTTACTTTAGAGAACTTAAGTTAGGTAATGCTAGAGAGACTCTAGTCCTTCCTTTGTCCTCCTGCCACTAAGAAGGGATAGTGGTGGATTGATAGGTTTAGCTACTTATTAGTTGGTAATTTTTAAGTTGTGTGCGTGACGCATCCTCTGTCACGTCACGTGCTGCTGAGTGCTGCTTACCCCAGTCCTTAGTAGAACCTTTTGTAGTTTGTTTAGTGAGTGTTAATAGGCTTATATCATCACTAGCAGAACATCAGCAGCAACCAGCCAACAATTTGGTGTATGCAAAAATGTATGCATGTGTCCTCCATCTATGCATTTTTGAGGACTAAAATAAATGGAAATGCAGACTTACTGAACAATTGGCCCGTCTGGATTGGAATAGGTGGGCTAGGTCAGGTGGTAGTTAGGCTTACTAGACGGTCCGTGAATCTCGCAATACTACTAGTCGATCAGATTAGATAGGTCAATTTTATTGCAATTGTTGTTCACAAAAATGTTTTTGGAGCGTATTTTAAAATATTTTATTTGTTTCACACCAAGCTTTAATTTTTGTCTCTTTCTTTATGAAATCTTACATGATCAGCACCCAGGGGCAAGAAGATGGGGTCACAGGCGGCGGGACAAGAAGATCATCAAGATGCCTCCCAGGGGCAGGACCGCTCCTCTACCGAGGGCTCTGCTGCTGGCCCCTGTAAGTCCTCCAGTGGTTAATATTAATAATTATATTTCCCTAACTTTTCCTGCACCTTATTTCTTCCGAACTATTATTTCGGTATCCTAATTCTATTTTTACAAATTCTTCTTTGATCTATACTATCTGTTTCTAAATTCTTGTTATCCCTGCCTCTAACTGCGTCTGCTATGACTCTCTGTACTACTACTATTAGTCTGTCTGTAGCTAAGCTTGCCCAGTTGGCCACTCTTTATTTAAAATATTTTAAATAAAACTCAGATTCACCAATAGCTTTAGCCATTGAGTCCAGTCCTTTGGGTTGTCCTCTTCTACTACTTCTAGTCTTCTTAATCTTGAGGCTTTTCGACAATTCCCACCAAGAAAATGCCCAACCAGATTTTACTATTTTTGATAGGATAGGACATACTACTACTGTTGTAGGGATTCTGCACATACAGAACTTTGCACAAAAAAATAGGACGTTGGTGATGGGAGATTGGGCCTTCCTCACACCTCAATCAGAAGCCACCACAATCCCCTGACCGACTAGTTATAGTGCCTCATTAGCTCTCCGAAACCCCCCCAAGATACCCAATGAGTAGACAACCCAGAACATAACACTCCCGACCTCTGTCGCGGAAGCAATGCACACCCTTTCGCTCACTCACTCGTGTAAGTCCACACCAAATACCACCAAGTCTATGTAAGTTCAAAAGGTTTATTTTCAACTGACAAGCTCTGTACGTTGTTCTATAATGCAGCAGCAACAGCAAAATGCATAAGATTAAAACAATAAACATTGTTACACTTAGTTACACTTACAACTACAAGTCCATAGAAGATAAAAGGCGAAATCATGATAACTGAACAGTGGTGGAATAACCACCCTCCCCTCGGTAGGAATATAGTTTATATAAAATTATAAATGGAGATCTGAGAATTCTGGGGACCCCTCACCTTAGAAGAACCTAGCACTGGTTACATCATAAGCTCTGCAAAGCTCTGGTTCGTATAAGGGAATCTTCCGTCTGTTGTGAGAAAAATGGTGCGCGTAAGTATAGTGCAAGCATTTCTCAGTCGTGCCAAAAAGTGTAGTATTTTTATGGATAAGCAATATGGACTAACAGCAGAACTCCATAACAAAGTGGCTTGTTTTTCAACCTTGTACGCAGCGCTCAGACAGTAGCAGTATGAGCTCATGTGGGCTCAAAGGCGTCTTACACAACAAGCTGCGAGGTAACTTGTGCAAAAATAAAAGACACAAAGCTAAAATGGTTGCATGGCTCGGGGTAACTTAGCAAAGACTAGAATGACCCTAGGGACCATATAACACTACTAGTGTCTACTCTACTACCTGATTTGTACTAGTGATGTATGTTGTATATGTATTATGTATGTATTAACTTTTTTTTCAATCTTGCTAGTGAAAAATAGGGGGAGGTGTATATGGCATCTCAAAAATGTGTAATGTTTTTTCTAGGCGTACTACCGACCACCAGTACCGGGGCCAGCGGCGAAGGTGACGTGGCCACTGAGGGTGCAGGAGATGCGGCAGTTGCAGGAGGAGCTGCAGGGGGTGAGCCAGCAGCAGTGGCGGGCGGTGGTAAGTTATATTCCTAATCCTTACTTATTGACATTACACTCGCTGCAAGGGTGTAATGTATACTGTACTGTTGAGACTTAAGTAAGAAGTTGTTGTGAACGGTTGAAGAAGACACCCTTTACTTAGCATTAGCAATAGCATTAGCGACGGGAGTGTACTGTTGAGTAACCAAGGGCCTCTTCTATCAGACTTCAACTCAGCTGTGAAAGTTTTATGGAGAAGACTAAAAGTCAGATCAGATGACCTTGATGGATGGGTTGAACGAAAAGGGAAAGAAGGGTGGAAGGAGGAAGGACGGGCGAGATTTAATATTTATGACTGGCAGAGAAGGATACGTGGGATGCATGCATAGGTATCTGATAGGAATCAGATGCATGGGTGGTGGAATGCCTGAAACTGCCACAAATGTTAGAGGCCGAGGTAGTGGGAGGATAGATAGTATACATACCACAAATGTTATGTACTGTGCTTGCTAGTGCTACTGTGCCACTATGTGTAGAATTAATTTGTCTTACTGCTTTGCTAAGAGTATATTTTACAATAGTCTTGTTTTTTCTTCTTGATATAGCTACTCCTTCCAAAGTGAAAGTAGACAGGAAGGAGTTGGCAGCCAAGGCCCAGCGCCGGAAGCTGGAGGCCATCCAAGCTGAATACCGGCGGCTGGTGGTTCTAGAGGAGGAGGAGGAGGAGGAGGAGGCGGCAGCAGCTGCAGCCTCCTCCAATGCCCCGGGCCCCAGCCACCCCCCTCCAGTGTTACGGCACCACCGTCTGGCAGCCACCCGCCGCCATACTACATTAAGCACTGCTGCCCCCCCCTGTGGATGCAATTGCCGCACACTGAAGCGCCGCGTGGCCCGTCTAGAGGAGCGCATTCGTGTCCTGGAGAGGCGAACCCGCTGAGACCCCGTTTATTGCCCCTTTTTTATTACTTATTTTGGTGGGTGGGAATCAGGCGTTGGGGTTTTCACTTTTGGACAATTGGACATTTCATTTGTTGGACTTTTTCGTTCCGGGAAATGGACATTGGTTGGGTTTAGGGAGAGGGGTGGGTCTGGTGTTGTTGGATTTTTTTTACATAGTTCATTTTTGTTAGGGGATTAAATTATATATTTATACTTTATATACAATGTTGTTAATGTTTTGTGGGTGGGGTTACTGTTTTACGTCACACTGTTTCCTTGCTGGTGCAGGGCCACAGCCAGTGTTTGATTCAAATAATTGGCTGCGTTACTAAGACACAAACCGATAGATGCGGTACCCCTCACTGAGGGACTTGTCCTACTAGTACTGTCAGTCTCTCCTCCTAGTCTATGCATTCTGCAACTGGACTCAAAGGGGTGTGTGAAATAGAATTAATGACAAAATTTCCATTATTAATTATGCCTCCTTCAAACTTCTTCTCTTACCTGTGCTTGATGTTTAACTTGGGCACGGCGATGGCTGCATGGTGATGATGGTTTTCTTTCCCAACATGCCATGGTTATGGTGGTAGTAGTAGTAGACCCTGGCAGTAGCATTTACAAAAAAAAAGAAAATGAGACAGTCAATCGCCTGAGAGAGACTGTGGGAGGAGTAGTAGAACGAAGTACAGTACGGAACTTACTGCCAAACAATAATATGCCAAAATACAATAAAACATAATGGTGGCGGGGATAGCCTAGTACATAGAGTTACAGACTCTAGCTGTGTCGAGTCACTCGACTAGGCCTAAAGTACACTCAACACAAGCGTAACCGTTAGTGCTGTGTAGGAGGATGACAACAAATCCAATCGATGCCGGCAATTAATGCTGATGGATTAGGTTCCTTTGGTAAAAAACGTATCTCGCAAATATACTGCTCATGGGTGGGCAAGCAGAAGAAGATCCACGCCCTGCCTTGAAATTGAATTAGTGTTGCTTTTGCCACATCCGCCCCAGCAAGCTTGTGATAAATTATTGGTGTACATTTAATTTAGTCACACCTCAATAAGTCACACAGCCCGGGGGGAAGAGGGTTAGGGTTTGATGAATGGTTGGAAAGGGGGGTTTTGGGAAAGGTTTGACAAAGAAAAACAGTACGCATGGACAACAACAAAACACAATCTTGGCAGACAACCATATCCATAAATCTGTTAAGGGAGAAAAAGGAAATGCATGCATGATGATGATAACTTGATGGTTAATGATAAGTAGTACTTACTAACTATTACTAGACAATTAGACAGTACAGGGCAGCAGTATATTATGCAATTTGCCTTGCCTGTCAGCCCTCCGAGAGACCCGAATTACATACAGTTTCTGTTCTGTTGTACCGGCCCGGGCTTAAAGATAGCAAAGAAAATTCAAAAATAGCTGTAGGGATGAATTGAATTATAAGCAGAGAGCAAACATAACAACAACAACAACACACAGTAGTAATGATTGAAGACAAAAAATGAATACAATTTAAAAGATGATGAAAGTTGATACTGTTACTGTATGTTATCCTGGTCAAAACGGGGAATTGCATCTCGGCATTCCTCTTGGTCCTCCCTTCCATGGACGCACCGGCCATCAATCTTGGGTGATGCCACTGCCTGCCTGGCAGATGTAGATTCATTGGTAAGGTAAGTGAGAGTTGTTTTTCCCAGTATAGCACAGGGTAAGGGCCGGCCTGTAATTGTAGATGGGAAAACAAAAGAGATATTGAAAAATCAAGTAGAAAAAATGCATAAATTACGGTGGAGTGCAACAAGAACACTTTCAGAGGCGGCATGGATACATCATGTCTACTCTAGTCTGTTTCCAGCATTAACCTCCAACAACAACAGGACAGAGCAGGCCCACGGCACCTGTGACCCATTCTCCATTTAGCGTACATATTTTGACAGAGGCAGACAAAGCAGATATACAGCAACATAGCATTTTACAAATTAAGTGACTAAATCAATGCCCCGCTGTCAGTCATACCACCACACTCGACTCCACCACTACACAGACATGTAGGTCTGCAGTGGTTGTTGTTGACTTGGTTACCTTTTGTGGCACTCATGAAATGCCCTGAGTTATTCCATCAATCATCTTGGATCGTACTGAGTGACTGCGAAGATATTATGTCACTGTGGTCATCATCATGGTGTGTTGTCCAACTCAGTGTGCAGTGTACAGATTGAGTCCCCTTTCCATATTGAAAATGCAATGGATCGGCCTGCAGTAGAAGTAGAAATTTGTTATTAAAAAACAAGAATGGAAACAAACATTGCATTGAGTTACTTTTAGTGTGTAGATTAGATAATAGTACACAATGAATTAACTTCATGCACTACAAACAACAACAACACAAATCACTCAGTCAGCGTCCAATGCATGTCATCATTCATTACCTGTTCCTTCTCATCTTCAGTTAATGGGCAGTCTGTATCGGCTCGGAAAGGAGGATAGCTATAGTAGTCATCATCATGTTCCACTTCTTTTGGAGAGACTCAACGAGGCAAGATTTTAGTTTTGTTTGATTATGCTACATCCAATCATCATCTGGCTTGAGGGCAATAGATTTAGGTCGATTCAGGAGGATGGAGGAGCAGGACTCGGAGGAGTGGACTGAAATGCAGACAGCTGAAACTCATATATGGCAATAAAAGACGAAGACGGTGGTGATGGATTTGTTGTGATTTGAAGTTTCCAACCAGAAAGACAGACACACAAATAAAAGTAAATAAGGGAGAATGACAGCAAGAAGTGGAAGCCTAGTTGTCAGGGAAGTATAGCTCGTCCTCAAACTCTGGGGGTTCAACCAGAAGTAGGTAATCAGCATCTAACATGCTACTTCCGTCACCTGAGCCGCTGTCCTCATCTTCCTGCGTTGATTCATGTATTGGGTAATTCAGTGGTATAAATTGCTGATTCATTTTGATCATGGTTAACCTCTCCATGTTTTTGGGTGAGAGACTGGTCCTTTTCACTGTTACAATGGAACCAGCAGCACTGAAAACACGTTCAGAAGAGACACTTGCGACAGGGCAAGCCAGATAGTTTATCGCCAGCCTGCTGAGCACTGGCCATTGGCCCCTTTTGCCATACCAATACCGCAATGGATTTTGATCAATGTAGACCTCTGTTGGGTCATCCAGGTAGGCCTGGACCATCCGGTCAATGTTCAGGGGTGCTACACTTTGTTCGGCCTCTTTTGTCTTTGCATCAGCACTGGACCTAGCAAGTCCTTGCTGTAAATACCAATCCTGTGCCGTTTTTACTGGGGCTGATGATCCGGTTCTTGCTGTTGTCGATAGTGTTGGTGTTGGTGACAGCTGTGAACCAAATGCACTG
This sequence comes from Calotriton arnoldi, assembly GCA_963921515.1. NCBI lineage: Eukaryota > Metazoa > Chordata > Amphibia > Caudata > Salamandridae > Calotriton > Calotriton arnoldi. The sequence goes on from CAWUFW010018060.1 coordinate 192,008, forward strand.
CCCTCAGGCTCTGAAGTTGAACTTGACGCCGGATGCCCTGCTGCAGTACTTGTTGTGGGTTTGAGGCCTTTAATTACCAGCCGTTCCTTTGCCAATTTACTGGCTGCCTCACCTATCCAAGTTTTGTACCGGACAACATCCACTTTTGAAAAAGGGAGTAATGTCTTACTGTTCAGTGCCGATTTGTACCGTGGATCAAGAATTGTGGCACAAATGTAATGTTCTTGTGACAAAATCTTAGTTTGCACCCTTGCATTTTCAGTTAAGCGACATGATAAGCTCTCCACCAACTCATATGCTTCTTTTTTTTCCTCCACACCTATGTACGCTTCAGATACCTCCTTCAGCTGTTCCTCTAGCATGTGCAACAATGGGATAGCTTGGCCCATAGTACAGTCCTTCTTGCTGACTTCACGTGTGAAGACCTCGAAAGGAAGAAGCATCTCTGTAAGAGATTTAACTAGGCACCATTGGTCCATTTGAAGGGTCATGCCTTTCACAGTAGCATCCGCCCTTCGCATGACATATTCATTGATTGGTCTGTACTGCTCAAACAGACGGTCAAGCATGTAATACGTTGAGTTCCAACGTGTTGCCACCTCCTGGATGAGTGCTTTGACTGGCATTCTATAGTCACGTTGAATGATCCTCAGCTGCTTCCGGGCTTTAAAAGAATGGCTGAAATGAGTGCATATTCTGAAATAGGCACCAACCTCCATGGCCTTAAGTATATTACTGCCATTATCCGTGGCAACAAAACCAATGTTAAGCCCTCTTGGGCGCAGCCATTCAAAGACCTTGCTGTTAAACTCTTCCAAAATGTTTGCAGCAGTATGAGATTTCTCCATGGCGAACATGGCTACAGTTGCATGTTTCCGAGAAGCATTAAAAATCTCAGCTGTGTCAACAGCACCTACTTCAGGTTACTTTTCTCTAACCCCCACAAAAGAGACCCAGTGTGCAGTGATGCACATGTAATCAGTGGCTTGGCAACTGGTCCACATGTCTGTTGTCAGGTGGATTTTGTGAACAGCACTCTGCTGCAAAGCTTGTCCAACCAATTCCAGCACATCGTGATGTAGTGCTGGAACAGTAACTTGGGTGAAATAGGACTGGCTGGGACCCTTCCATTTAGGGCAGATGGCTGACACAAATTCAAGGAAACCCACCCCTTCCACAAATGAAAAAGGGAGAAGGTCCAGCGCTAACATTTTAGCCAGCTTCGCATTGTACAACCGTGCCGTTGGGTGGTTGCGTTGGTACTGCCCCTCCCACCTAAGCATGCTGTCAATGGTAGGCTGGAATATTTTCCTTTGTGGTGCACCCTTCTTCTTGAACCCAGTTAGGCTCAACAACGCCGCACTTTTGCTCATTGCAGTGCCCGGTTGCCTTGGTGTCTCAGGATGACTCTTAGTACGGTGCCACTCAGATGTTGCTGAGGATGTGGGCGTTACCACTACACTGCTGGGGGTAGGGCTAGAAATGTCTCCCTCTTGTTGACCTTCCACCGCGAACATATCTTCCCCTACTTCTTCATCCCCAACAACAGCAATGGGTCCAGTTTAACTTTTTTCTAAGTGAAGTAGGTGAGCCTCCCACTTGATACTGTGGTGTTTTTTCAGATGACTTGTTTGTCCTCCGGTACCATAGTTTGTACCAAGCTTACCCCGCCTAACAGCCTGCCGAAAAATTGAGCATATAGCAATGTTCTCCTCCTTACTGCTAACCGAAAAGAAGTCCCAAACTGGGGAGGAGAACTTTCTGGCGCTGCTGGAGGTGCCACTTTCAATACCAGATGAACTGGAGGGTGTGCCTGGAATTTGACTCTGTGCACTTACATTACCACCACCTACTGAGGTGGTGGTTGAGCTGGATATAGGTCCCTGCCGGGCCTTTGGAAAGGCAAATATGGAAGCTGGAGGTCGTGTTGGTGTTACCTGTGTTGGTGGTATCCGTGCTACATCCCTCGCAGCGATTTTGGATAGTCTAATAATGTTGGTCTCCATCTCCGCAGGCCCAGGAGTGATGTTCATGATGACTGGCTCTTCATCATCACCCCCCTCGTCTACATCTACCTCCATAACTCTAAGGCTTTCTGGAACCTTCCTTTTCACTAGCCTTGTCTTATGGCGTGCATCACTCTCAGGCTGAGCTGGTGGCTTCCAAGTGGCATCTAGATCATCAGAAGCGGGGCTTGAAGAAGAAGTTGATGGACTAACCCTCCTTTTCCTTGCTGGGGGTCTGGAAGACAATGGATCTTTTGAAACAGTGGCTTGCTCCTCTTCGTCTGCAAAAAGCTCGATTTCCTGAACTGCCCCTACTTCAGGTGGAACAACTACTATTGTGGGCTGTGGTTCCGGCTGTGGTTCCGGCTGTGGTTGCGGCTGCGGTTGCGGCTGCGGTTGCGGCTGCGGTTGGGGCTGCGGTTGGGGCTGCGGTTGGGGCTGCGGTTACGGCTGGGGCTGGGGTTGCGGCTGCGGCTGGGGTTGTGGCTGTGGTTGCGGCTGTGGTTGCGGCTGTGGTTGCGGTTGTGGCTGTGGTTGCGGCTGTGGTTGCCCACTTATCTGCTGAGTTTCCGCCTGCGAGTGCGTGGATTGGGTACTACTTTGCGATAATGACATTTCAACATCACTGGTCGTTAGTAGACTGGCTACCTCTGCCACACTCATGGGCTTGGGCCTAGGTTGCTAGGTGGGCCTGCTGATGCGGAGGTGCTGCTCCCAGATTGGTCCCCGCCGGACACCGCTGCTGCAGGCGTAAGTTTTTTTTTACCATAAAACACATCGGCCGGCACACCAGTCTTGGCAAGTGCCACTTCCTTCTTCTGTTCCTTCTTCTCACTGGCAACTTTCTTGGTACTGGAGGACCTGGTACCTTTCTTTGGGGCCATCTTCTTCAGTTGTCAGCAGGACGCAGGTGCACAAGTTGCAGAGATGTCTGTGGTCACACGTGGACCTGACAAGCAGCAGGACTTCTGTCTGGCAGTACAACGGGTGATGATGATGACACCTCCTCCTCTGTCTTTTTGTGCACCTAAAAGCAAAGAAGCCAGGAGAAGAACATCAGTGAAATGTTGCATTTGTTGTTGTGGTTCAATTACTAGTAGTACAAACAAACAAATGAAATATATAAGTTAGTGTAGCCATTTGTGAGACTGTCAACAAGGGCTTTCATGGTATACTGTGTACACTGTCAGGAAGGATAGGAAAGAAGAGGAACAACATTACATCACATCATTCAGGGAGCTGCAGCTGGCAAAGGGGATGGATGGAAGCAGTAAGCCAAGAGGAAAACCATGCAGGCCTAAATGGCAAAAGTAGCACACTTATAACCCCCACCAGAAATGGCCACCAGCCACATGGACACTCACAAATCACAAGCAACAAGCAGGAGGCCTGGAAAACAATGTACTGAAAACAGGCCTATGATAGCCAGGCAAAGGCTGCATGCTAAACCACACTGCTTTGCAATAAAATGCAAAAACGAAAATCCACAGGGCTAAACAAGGCCTGCAACACACCACACACAACTAAGGCATGTATTTAACACACACCCCAAAAAAATGAAATACACCCAAAAATACACATTTTGCAATTCAATCCAATGCCATCCATGTGCCCTAAATGATGTTTAAATTCAACAGAACACACAGAAACAGTTGTTTCATGCACCCCTGACTACCTCTGGGCCTACTAGATGAAAGGCCTGTTGGCAGACTAGGCCACAAGCTTGCAGGCCTATGAATAAAAGCACACTACCGGGCTTCAAAATGGCCACCAGCCACATGGCCAGGCCCACAACAACAAGAAACTGAAGACAGACAATGCAGGCCTATGGCAAAAAGCACACTGCCTGGCTTCAAAATGGCCACCAGCCTCATGGCCAGGCCCACAACAACAAGAAACTGAAGACAGACAATGCAGGCCTATGGCAAAAACACACTGCCTGGCTTCAAAATGGCCACCAGCCTCATGGCCAGGCCCACAACAACAAGAAACTGAAGACAGACAATGCAGGCCTATGGCAAAAGCACACTGCCTGGCTTCAAAATGGCCGCCAGCCTCATGGCCAGGCCCACAACAACAAGAAACTGAAGACAGACAATGCAGGCCTATGGCAAAAAGCACACTGCCTGGCTTCAAAATGGCCGCCAGCCTCATGGCCAGGCCCACAACAACAAGAAACTGAAGACAGACAATGCAGGCCTATGACAAAAAGCACACTGCCTGGCTTCAAAATGGCCGCCAGCCTCATGGCCAGGCCCACAACAATAAGAAACTGAAGACAGACAATGCAGGCCTATGACAAAAAGCACACTGCCTGGCTTCAAAATGGCCGCCAGCTTCATGGCCAGGCCCACAACAACAAGAAACTGAAGACAGACAATGCAGGCCTATGACAAAAAGCACACTGCCTGGCTTCAAAATGGCTGCCAGCCTCATGGCCAGGCCCACAACAACAAGAAACTGAAGACAGACAATGCAGGCCTATGGCAAAAAGCACACTGCCTGGCTTCAAAATGGCCACCAGCCTCATGGCCAGGCCCACAACAACAAGAAACTGAAGACAGACAATGCAGGCCGATGACAAAAAGCACACTACCTGGCTTCAAAATGGCCGCCAGCCTCATGGCCAGGCCCACAACAACAAGAAACTGAAGACAGACAATGCAGGCCTATGACAAAAAGCACACTGCCTGGCTTCGAAATGGCCACCAGCCTCATGGCCAGGACCACAACAAGAAGCCTAGGCCACAAAGGAAACACATGCAGGCCTATATGGCAAAAGCAGCACACTTATAACTCCCACCAGAAATGGCTACCAGCCACATGGACACTCATAAATCACAAGCAACAAGCAGGAGGCCTGGAAAACAATGTACTGAAAACAGGCCTATAATAGCCAGGCAAAGGCTGCATGCTAAACCACACTGCTTTGCCTGTAATGCAATAAAATGCAAAAACGAAAATCCACAGGGCTAAACAAGGCCTGCAGCATACCACACACAACTAAGGCATGTATTTAACACACAGCCCAAAAAACTGAAATACACCCTAAATACACATTTTGCAATTCAATCCAACGACATCCATGCCCCCTAAATGATGTTTGAAATTAATAAATACATCACACAGCAAAGGAACAGTTGTTTCATCATGTTTCATCATGCACCCACCCATGACTAGCTCTGGGCCTACTGGCTACCCACAACTATTTAATTTTAAAAATGATCAAAAGTACAAAAATTGTAGTTGCAACAACTGCAATGCCCCAATCAAACAACACCAACTTACTTGTAAAATCTCAAATCCAAAAATCCTCAAATCCAATGATAATGATGCAGCAGACACAAAGAGTGATCCTTCCAGCTCAAATCCAAGTGAAAAATGAACAGGAGATGGACAAAGCACTGGGAGGAGCCTGCTGGACAGGAACAGGAAGTAGGAGACTCTGTGGCACTTCCTCCCTCTCCCCCCCAAAAAATTTGACAAAAAAGGACAGCCAAATATCAATCTGAGGTTTTTTTTTCATCCAAATCATCAGTTTATAGAAGGTTTTATGCTGCTCGCGATATTATTCTTCACCAGATTGAAAATTTTGCGTGTTCGGAATCGCGAGCTTTACCAACATTCCGCCGGATGTCCGATGGCGCGCCCGAATGACGTGTTCGCGATCGCAATGTCTCTCGCGGTGCACGATGGCACGGCGAATGACGTGTTCGCGATCGCACACTCTCATGTTGTTCGATGGCACGGCGAATGACGTGTTCGCGATCGCAAACTCTCGCGGGATCGCGCGGCCGGCTACCGAAATCTCGGGGCGCACGCGAACGGATAGGAAAACCCGTCGGCGAACACAGGAATCCCGGTAAGTCGCTATCGCGCGCGCTAGAACGCATTTTTAAAGCGCGAACAAGAAAATAATTCCGCTACGCCGCGGATCGCGGAATTGTTGGCAATTCCGCGTTCTCCGCGGAATGCGAAATTGCCTAAATTCCGCAAATTCCGTGAGCGGAGCAGAATTTGACGCCCAGGCTTACTCATGAGTCACTGTGGCCTAGTGGTTAAGATTGCAGACTCTTACTCCGAAGGTTATGTGTTCAAAACCTGGTGTTTCTGATTTAAAATTATAGGCGACTGTACTTTTTCTGATAAATGTTGGAAAATATATTTAATTTCTCCTGCTTTGACTATCTCTCTTTACAAGTATGTCTTACCCCAAAGAATATAAATCTTTTCTTTCCCTCTGTCTCGCTTTCTTTTCCTCTCTCTCCTGCTTTCCTTCCATTCAACACTGTCAATGATGTCAACATAGGTGAACTCCAACCTACAGTACTGCACATACTGGAGTATTTGATTCGCATGTCATATATATGTTTTTGTTGAAACAACTCATGAGTCTCTCAGGCTTAGTGGTTAAGGTTGCAGACTCTTACTCCAAAGGTTATATGTTCGAAACTTGGTGTTTCTCGATTAAAATTATAGGCATTGTACTTTTTCTGATAAATGTTGGAAAATATTTTTCATTTCTCCTTCTTTGACTATCTCTCTTTACAAGTATGTCTTATCCCAAAAAATATAAATCTTTTCTTTCCCTCTGTCTCGCTTTCTTTTTCTCTCTCTCTCTCCCTCTTTCCTTCCATTCAACACTGTCAATGATGTCAACATAGGTGAACTCTAAAGTACAGCACTGCACATACTGGAGTGTTTGATTCGCATGTCATATATATGATTTTGTGCACACTGCTCATGAGTCACTGTGGCCTAGTGGTTAAGGTTGCAGACTTTTACACCAAAGGATATGTGTTCAAATGCTGGTCTTTCAATGGTTGTGATTTCTGAGTTAAAATTATAGGCAATTGTACTTTTTCTGATAATTGTTGGAAAATGTTTTTCATTTCTCCTTTTTTGACTATCTCTCTTTACAAGTATGTCTTACCCCAAAGAATATAAATCTTTTCTTTCCCTATGTCTCGCTTTCTTTTCCTCTCTCTCCTGCTTTCCTTCCATTCAACACTGTCAATGATGTCAACATAGGTGAACTCTAAGCCAACAGCACTGCACATACTGGAGTGTTTGATTCACATGTCATATATATGTTTTTGTGGAGACTACTCATGAGTCACTGTGGCCTGGTGGTTAAGGTTGCAGACTCTTATTCCAATTGTTATATGGTCAAATAATAGTGTTTCAATGGTTGTGGTTTTTGGGTTAAAATTATAGGTTATGGTACTTTCTCTGAAAAATGTTGGAAAGTATTTTTCATTTCTCCTTCTTTTACTAGCACTCTTTACAAGTATGTCTTATCCCAAAGAATACAAATCATTTCTCTAACTCTGTCTCACTTTCTTTTTCTCTCTCTCTCTCTCCCTCTTTACTTCCATTCAACACTGTCAATGATGTCAACATAGGTGAACTCTAACCTACAGCACTGCACATACTGGAGTGTTTGATTTGCATGTCATATATATGTTTTTGTGCAGATAACTCATGAGTCACTGTGGTCTAGGGGTTAAGGTTGCAGACTCTTACTCCAAAGGTCATGTGTTCAAAACCTGTGGTTTCTGAGTTAAAATTATAGGTAATTGTACTTTTTCTGATAAATGTTGGAAAATACTTTTCATTTCTCCTTTGACTATCTCTCTTTACAAGTATGTCTTATGCCAAAGAATACAAATCTTTTCCCTACCTCTGTCTCGCTTTCTTTTTTTCTCTCTCTCTCTCCCTCTTTCCTTCCATTCAACACTGTCAATGATGTCAACATAGGTGAACTCTAACCTACAGCACTGCACATACTGGAGTGCTTGATTCGCATGTCATATATATGTTTTTGTGTTGACTACTCATGAGTCACTGTGGTCTAATGGCTAAGGTTGCAAACTCTTACTCCAAAGGTTATGTGTTCAAAACCTAGTGTTTCTGATTTAAAATTATAGGCAATTGTACTTTTTCTGATAAATGTTGGAAAATATATTTCATTTCTCCTTCTTTGACTATCTCTCTTTGCAAGTATGTCTTACCCCAAAGAATATAAATCTTTTCTTTCCCTCTGTCTCGCTTTTTTCCTCTCTCTCCTGCTTTCCTTCCATTCAACACTGTCAATGATGTCAACATAGGTGAACTCTAACCTACAGTACTGCACATACTGGAGTATTTGATTCGCATGTCATATATATGTTTTTGTGGAAGCTACTTATTAGTCAATGTTGCCTAGTGGTTAAGGTTGCAGACTCTTACTGCAAAGGTTATGTGTTCAAAACCTATGGTTTCTGAGTTAAAATTATAGGCTATTGTACTTTTTCTGATAAATGTTGGAAAATATTTTTCATTTCTCCTTTGACTATCTCTCTTTACAAGTATGTCTTAACCCAAAGAATACAAATCTTTTCTCTACCTCTGTCTCGCTTTCTTTTTTTTCTCTCTCTCCCTCTTTCCTTCCATTCAACACTGTCAATGATGTCAACATAGGTGAACCCTAACCTACAGCACTGCACATACTGGAGTGTTTGATTTGCATTTCATATATATGTTTTTGTGAAGATTACTCATGAGTCGATGTGGCCTAGTGTTTAAGGTTGCAGACTCTTACTCTAAAGGTTATGTGTTCAAATAATAGTTTTTCAATGTTTGTCTTTCTTGAGTTAAAATTAAAGGCTATGGTACTTTCTCTGATAAATGTTGGAAAATACTTTTCTTTTCTCCTTTGACTATCTCTCTTTAAAAGTATGTCTTATCCCAAAGAATACAAATCTTTTCTCAACCTCTGTCTCGCTTTCTTTTTTCTTTTTCTCTCTCTCCCTCTTTCCTTTCATTCAACACTGTCAATGATGTCAATATAGGTGAACTCTAACCTACAGCATTGCACATACTGGAGTGTTTGATTCGCATGTCATATATATGTTTTTGTTCACACTATTCATGAGTCACTGTGGCCTAGTGGTTAATTTTGCAGACTTTTATTCCAAAGGTTATGTGTTTGAATCCTGGTGTTTCAATGGTTGTGATTTCTGAGTTAAAATTATAGGCTATGGAACTTTCTCTGATAAATGTTGGAAAATACTTTTCTTTTCCCCTTTGACTATCTCTCTTTAAAAGTATGTCTTATCCCAAAGAATACACATTTTTTCTCTACCTCTGTCTCATTTTCTTTTTCTCTCTCTCCCTCTTTCCTTCCATTCAACACTGTCAATGATGTCAACATAGGTGAACTCTAACCTACAGCACTGCATATACTGGAGAGTTTGATTCGCATGTCATATATATGTTTTTGTGCAGACTGTACATGAGTCACTGTGACCTAGTGGTTAGGGTTGCAGACTCTTACCACAGAGGATATATGTTCTAATCCTGTGGTTTATGAGTTAAATTTATAGGCAATTGTACTTTTTCTGATAAATCTTGGAAAATATTTTTCATTTCTCCTTTTTTGACTATCTCTCTTTACAAGTATGTCTTATCCCAAAGAATACAAATCTTTTTTCTACCTCTGTCTCGCTTTCTTTTTTTCTCTCTCTCTCTCCCTCTTTCCTTCCATTCAACACTGTCAATGATGTCAACATAGGTGAACTCTAACCTACAGCACTGCACATACTGGTGTGTTTGATTTGCATGTCATATATATGTTTTTTTGCAGACTACTCATCAGTCACTGTGGCCTAGTGGTTAAGCTTGCAGACTCTTACTCCAAAGGTTATCTGTTCTAAACCTGTGGTTTCAGAGTTAAAATTATAGGTAATTGAATTTATTCTGATAAATGTTGGAAAATACTTTTCATTTCTGCTTTGACTATCTCTCTACAAGTATGTCTTAACCCAAGGAATACAAATCTTTTCTCTACCTCTGTCTCGCTTTCTTTTTTTCTCTCTCTCCTTCTTTCCTTCCATTCAACACTGTCAATGATGTCAACATAGGTGAACTCTAACCTACAGCGCTGCACATACTGGAGTGTTTGATTTGCATGTCATATATATGTTTTTGTGCAGATTGCTCATGAGTCACCGTGGACTAGTGGATAAGATTGCAGACTCTTACTCCAAAGGTTATGTGTTCAAATCCTTGTGTTTCTGAGTTAAAATTATAGGCAATTGTACTTTTTCTGATAAATGTTGGAAAGTATATTTCATTTCTCCTTCTTTGACTATCTCTCTTTACAAGTATGTCTTACCCCAAATAATATAAATCTTTTCTTTCCCTCTGTCTCGCTTTCTTTTCCTCTCTCTCCTGCTTTCCTTCCATTCAACACTGTCAATGATGTCAACACAGGTGAACTCTAACCTACAGCACTGCACATACTGGAGTGTTTGATTCGCATGTCATATATATGTTTTTGTGGAGCTTACTCTTGACTCACTGTGGCCTAGTGGTTAAGGTTGCAGACTCTTACTCTAAAGGTTATGTGTTTGATTCCTGGGGTTTCAATGGTTGTGATTTCTGAGTTAAAATTATAGGCAATGGTGCTTGCTCTGATAAATGTAAAATATTTTTCATTTCTCTATCTTTGACTATCTCTGTTTACAAGTATGTCTTATCTCAAAGAATACAAATCTTTTCTCTACTCTGTCTCGCTTTCTTTTTTTCTCTCTCCCATTTTCCTTCCATTCAACACTGTCAATGATGTCAACATAGTTGAACTCTAACCTACAGCACTGCACATACTGGAGTGTTTGATTCGCATGTCATATATATGTTTTTGTGCTGGGTACTCATGACTTACTGTGGCCTAGTGGTGAAGGTTGCAGACTCTTACTCCAAAGGTTATGTGTTGAAAACCTGTGGTTTCTGATTTACAACTTTAGGCAAATGTACTTTTTCTGATAAATGTTGTAAAATACTTTTCATTTCTCCTTTGACTATCTCTCTTTACAAGTATGTCTTAACCCAAAGAATACAAATCTTTTCTCTACCTCTGTCTCGCTTTCTTTTTTTCTCTCTCTCTCTCCCTCTTTCCTTTCATTCAACGCTGTCAATGATGTCAACATAGGTGAACTCTAACCTACAGCACTGCACATACTGGAGTGTTTGATTTGCATGTCATATATATGTTTTTGTGAAGATTACTTATTAGACACTGTGGCATAGTGGTTAATGTTGCAGACTCTTACTCCAAAGGTTATGTGTTCAAAAACTGTCGTTTCTGAGTTAAAATTATAGGCAATTGTTCTTTTTCTGATAAATGTTGGAAAATATATTTCATTTCTCCTTCTTTCACTATCTCTCTTTACAAGTATGTCTTTCCCCAAAGAATACAAATCTTTTCTCTACCTCTGTCTCGCTTTCTTTTTTCTCTCTCCCTCTTTCCATCCATTCAACACTTTCAATGATGTCAACATAGTTGAACTCTAACCTACAGCACTGCACATCCTGAAGTGTTTGAGTGGCATGTCATATATATGTTTTTGTGCAAACTACTCAGGAGTCACTGTGGCCTAGTGGTTAAGGTTGCAGACTGTTACTATAAAGGATATGTGTTCAAAACCTGTGGTTTCTGAGTTAAAATTATAGGCCATGGTACTTTCTATGATGAATGTTGGAAAATACTTTTCATTTCTCCTTGGACTATCTATCTTTACAAGTATGTCTTATCCCAAACAATACACATCTTTTCTCTACCTCTGTCTTGCTTTCTTTTTTCTCTCTCTCTCCCTCTTTCCTTCCATTCAACACTGTCAATGATGTCAACATAGGTGAACTTTAACCTACAGCACTGAACATACTGGAGTGTTTGATTCGCATGTCATATATATGTTTTTGTTCCGACAACTAATGAGTTGCTGTGGCCTAGTGGTTAAGGTTGCAGACTCTTACTCCAAAGGTTATGTGTTATAATCCTGGTGTTTCAATTGTTGAGATTTTCTCAGTTAAAATTATAGGCAATGGTACTTTCTCTGAAAAATGTTGGAAAATATTTTTCATTTCTCCTTCTTTGACTATCGCTCTTTACAAGTATATCTTATCCCAAAGAATACAAGTCTTTTCTCTACCTCTGTCTCACTTTCTTTTTCTCTCTCCCTCTTTCCTTCCATTCAACACTGTCAATGATGTCAACATAGGTGAACTCTAACCTACAGCACTGCACATACTGGAGTGTTGGATTCGCATGTCATATATATGTTTTTGTGCAGGCTGCTCATGAGTCACTGTGGCCTAGTGGTTAGGGTTGCAGACTCTTACTACAATTGATATGTGTTCAAATCCTGTGGTTTCTGACTTAAATTTATAGGCAATTGTACTTTTTCTGCTAAATGTTGGAAAATATTTTTCATTTCTCCTTTTTTGACTATCTCTCTTTACAAGTATGTCTTATCGCAAAGAATAGAAATCTATTCCCTACCTCTGTCTCACTTTCTTTTTCTCTCTATCCCTCCCTCTTTCCTTCCATTCAACACTGTCAATGATGTCAACATAGGTGAATTCTAACCCACAGCACTGCACATACTAGAGTGTTTGATTCACATGTCATATATATGATTTTGTACACACTGATCATGAGTCACTGTGGTCTAGTGCATAAGGTTGCAGACTTTTACTCCAAAGGATATGTGTTCAAATCCTAGTCTTTCAATTGTTGTTGTTTCTGAGTCAAAATTATAAGCAATTTTACTTTTTCTGATAAATGTTGGAAAATATATTTCATTTCTCCTTCTTTGATTATCTCTCTTTACAAGTATGTCTTACCCCAAAGAATACAAATCTTTTCTTTCCCTCTGTCTCACTTTCTTTTCCTCTCTCTCCTGCTTTCCTTCCATTCAACACTGTCAATGATGTCAACATAGGTGAACTCTAACCTACAGCACTGCACATACTGGAGTGTATGATTCGCATGTCATATATATGTTTTTGTGCAAACTACACAAGAGTCACTGTGGCTTAGTGGTTAAGGTTACAGACTCTTACTACAAAAGCTATGTGTTTAAATCCTGGTGTTTCAATGGTTGTGGTTTCTGAGTTAAAATTATAGGCAATTGTACTTTTTCTGATAAATGTTGGAATTTTTTTTCATTTCTCCTTTTTGACTATCTCTCTTTACAAGTATGACTTAACCCAAAGAATACAAATCTTTTCTCTACCTCTGTCTCGCTTTCTTTTCTTCTCTCTCTCTCTCCCTCTTTCCTTCCATTCAACACTGTCAATAATGTCAACATAGGTGAACTCTAACCTACAGAACTGCACATACTGGAGTGTTTGATTCACATGTCATATATATGTTTTTGTGCACACTATTCATGAGTCACTGTGGCCTAGTGGTAAAGGTTGCAGACTCTTACTCCAAAAGTTATGTGTTCAAAACCTGGTGTGTCTGATTTAAAATTATAGGCAATTGTACTTTTTCTGATAAATGTTGGAAAATATATTTCATTTCTCCTTCTTTGACTATCTGTCTTTACAAGTATGTCTTACCCCAAAGAATATAAATCTTTTTTTTCCCTTTGTCTCACTTTCTTTTCCTCTCTCTCCTGCTTTCCTTCCATTCAACACTGTCAATGATGTCAACATAGGTGAACTCCAACCTACAGTACTGCACATACTGGAGTATTTGATTTGCATGTCATATATATGTTTTTGTGGAAACTACTCATGAGTCACTGTGGCCTAGTGGTTAAGGTTGCAGACTCTTACTCCAAAGGTTAAGTGTTCAAAACCTATTGTTTCTGAGTTAAAATTATAGTCAATTGTACTTTTTCTGATAAATGTTGGAAAATACTTTTCATTTCTCCTTTGACTATCTCTCTTTACAAGTATGTCTTAACCCAAAGAATACAAATCTTTTCTCTACCTCTGTCTCGCTTTCTTTTTTTTCTCTCTCTCTCTCCCTCTTTCCTTCCATTCAACACTGTCAATGATGTCAACATAGGTGAACTCTAACCTACAGCACTGCACATACTGGAGTGTTTGATTTGAATTTCATATATATGTTTTTGTAGATCCTACTCATGTGTCACTGTGGCCTAGAGGTTAAGGTTGCAGATGCTTAGTCCAAAGGTTATGTGTCAAAATAATAGTGTTTCAAGGGTTGTGTTTTTTTTGTTAAAATTATAGGCTATGGTACTTTCTCTGATAAATGTTGGAAAATACTTTTCTTTTCTCCTTTGACTATCTCTCTTTACAAGTATGTCTTATCCCAAAGAATAGAAATCTTTTCTCAACCTCTGTCTCGCTTTCTTTTTTTCTCTTTCTCTCTCTCCCTCTTTCCTTCCATTCAACACTGTCAATGATGACAACATAGGTGAAGTCTAACCTACAGCACTGCACATACTAGAGTGTTTGATTCGCATGTCATATATATGTTTTTGTGCTTGCAACTCATGAGTCACTGTGGCCTAGTGGTTAATGTTGCAGACTCTTACTCCAAAGGTTATGTGCTCGAATCCTGGTGATTCGATGATTGTTATTTCTGAGTTAAAACTACCGGATATGGTACTTTCTCTGATAAATTTTGGAAAATAATTTTCATTTCTCCTTCTTTAACTATCTCTATTTACAAGTATGTCTTATCCCAAAGAATACAAATCTTTTCTCTACCTCTGTCTCACTTTCTTTTTCTCTCTCTCTCTCCCTCTTTCCTTCCATTCAACACTGTCAATGATGTCAACATAGGTGAACTCTAACCTACAGCACTGCACATACTGGAGTGTTTGATTCGCATGTCATATATATGTTTTTGTGCAGATTGTTCACGAGTCACTGTGGCCTGGTGGTTAGGGTTGCAGACTCTTACTACAAAGGATATGTGTTCAAATCCTGGGGTTTATGAGTTAAAATCATAGGCAATTGTTCTTTTTCTGATAAATCTTGGAAAATACTTTTCATTTCTCCTTTGACTATCTCTCTTTACAAGTATGTCTTAACCCAAAGAATACAAATCTTTTCTCTACCTCTGTCTCGCTTTCTTTTTTCTCTCTCTCTTTCCTTCCATTCAACACTGTCAATGATGTCAAAATAGGTGAACTCTAACCTACAGCACTGCACATACTGGAGTGTATGATTCGCATGTCATATATATGTTTTTGTGCAAACTACACAAGAGTCACTGTGGCCTAGTGGTTAAGGTTACAGACTCTTACTACAAAAGCTATGTGTTTAAATCCTGGTGTTTCAATGGTTGTGGTTTCTGAGGTAAAATTATAGGCAATTGTACTTTTTCTGATAAATGTTGGACATTTTTTTCATTTCTCCTTTTTTGACTATCTCTCTTTACAAGTATGACTTATCCCAAAGAATACAAATCTTTTCTCTACCTCTGTCTCGCTTTCTTTTCTTCTCTCTCTCTCTCCCTCTTTCCTTCCATTCAACACTGTCAATGATGTCAACATAGGTGAACTCTAACCCACTGCACTGCACATACTAGATTGTTTGATTCACATGTCATATATATGTTTTTGTGCAGACTACTCATGAGTCACTGTGGCCTACTGGTTAAGGTTACAGACTATTACTCCAAACGTTATGTGTTCAAATTCTGGTGTTTCAATGGTAGAGATTTCTGGGTTAAAATTATAGTCTATGGTACTTTCTCTGATAAATGTTGGAAAATATTTTTCATTTCCCCTTCTTTGACTATCTCTCTTTATAAGTGTCTTATCCCAAAGAATACAAATCTTTTCTCTACCTCTGTCTCGCTTTCTTTTGTTCTCTTTCTCTCTCTCCCTCTTTCCTTCCATTCAACACTGTCAATGATGTCAACATAGGTGAACTCTAACCTACAGCACTGCACATACTGGAGTGTTTGATTCGCATGTCATATATATGTTTTTGTACACACTAATCATGAGTCACTGTGGCCTAGTGGTTAAGGTTGCAGACTATTACTCCAAAGTATATATGTTCACATCCTGGTATTTCAATGGTTTTGGTTTCTGAGTTAAAATTATAGGCAATTGTGCTCTTTCTGGTAAATGTTGGAAAATATTTTTCATTTCTCCTTTTTTGACTATGTCTCTTTACAAGTATGTCTTACCCCAAAGAATACAAATCTTTTCTTTCCCTCTGTCTCGCTTTCTTTTCCTCTCTCTCCTGCTTTCCTTCCATTCAACACTGTCAATGATGTCAACAAAGGTGAACTCTAACCTACAGCACTGCACATACTGGAGTGTTTGATTCGCATGTCATATATATGTTTTTGTGCAGATTGCTCAGGAGTCACTGTGGCCTAGCGGTTAAGGGCGCAGACTCTTATTCCAAAGGTTATGTGCTCAAATAATAGTGTTTCAATGGTTGTTGTTTTTGAGTTAAAATTATAGGCTATGGTACTTTCTCTGATAAATGTTGGAAAATATTTTTCATTTCTCCTTTTTGACTATCTCTCTTTACAAGTATGTCTTTCCCCAAAGAATACAAATCTTTTCTCTATCTCTGTCTCGCTTTCTTTTTTTCTCTCTCACTCTTTCCATCCATTCAACACTGTCAATGATGTCAACATAGTTGAACTCTAACCTACAGCACTGCACATCCTGAAGTGTTTGAGTGGCATGTCATATATATGTTTTTGTTGAGACTACTCATGAGTCACTGTGGCCTACTTTTTAAAGTTGCAGACTCTTACTATAAAGGTTATGTGTTCAAAACCTGTCGTTTCTGAGTTAAAATTATAGGCCATAGTACTTTCTCAGATAAATGACGGAAAATACTTTTCATTTCTCCTTTGACTATCTATCTTTACAAGTATGTCTTATCCCAAACAATACAGATCTTTTCTCTACCTCTGTCTTGCTTTCTTTTTTTCTCTCTCTCTCCCTCTTTCCTTCCATTCAACACTGTCAATGATGTCAACATAGGTGAACTCTTACCTACAGCACTGCACATACTGGAGTGTTGTATTCGCATGTCATATATATGTTTTTGTGCAAACTGCTCATAAGTCACTGTGGCCTAGTGGTTAGGGTTGCAGACTCTTATTTGTTCAAATCCTGTGATTTCTGAGTTAAAATAATAGACAATTGTTATTTTTCTGGTAAATGTTGGAAAATATTTTTCATTTCTCCTTTTTTGACTATCTCTCTTTACAAGTATGTCTTACCCCAAAGAATACAAATCTTTTCTTTCCCTCTGTCTCGCTTTCTTTTCCTCTCTCTCCTGCTTTCCTTCCATTCAACACTGTCAATGATGTCAGCATAGGTGAACTCTAACCTACAGCACTGCACATACTGGAGTGTTTGATTCGCATGTCATATATATGTTTTTGTGCAGTTTACTCATGAGTTACTGTGGCCTAGTGGTTTAGTTTGCAGACTCTTATTCCAAAGGTTATATGATCAAAACTTGGTGATTCTCAGTTTAAATTATAGGCATTGTACTTTTTCTTATAAATGTTGGAAAATATTTTTCATTTCTCCTTCTTTGACTATCTCTCTTTACAAGTATGTCTTATCCCAAAAAATATAAATCTTTTCTTTCCCTCTGTCTCGCTTTCTTTTTCTCTCTCTCTCTCCCTCTTTCCTTCCATTCAACACTGTCAATGATGTCAACATAGGTGAACTCTAAAGTACAGCACTGCACATACTGGAGTGTTTGATTTGCATGTCATATATATGTTTTTGTGCACACAACTCATGAGTCACTTTGGCCTAGTGGTTAAGGTTGCAGACTCTTACTACAAAGGTTATGTGTTCAAATCCTGGCCCTTCAATGGTTGTTGTTTCTGAGTTAAAATTATAGGCAATTGTAATTTCTCTGATAAACATTGGAAAATACTTTTCATTTCTCCTTTGACTATCTCTCTTTACAAGTATGTCTTATCCCAAAGAATACAAATCTTTTCTCTACCTCTGTCTCGCTTTTTTTCTTTCTTTCTCTCTCCCTCTTTCCTTCCATTCAACACTGTCAATGATGTCACCATAAGTGAACTCTAACCTACAGCACTGCACAGACTTGAGAGTTTGATCCGCATGTCATATATGTTTTTGTTCAGACACTTCTAGCGTCACAGTGGCCTAGTGGTTAAGGTTGCAGACTCTTATTCCAAAGGTAATGTGTTCGAATCATGGTGTTTCAATGGTTGTGATTTCTGAATTAAAATTATAGGCTTAGGTACTTTCTCTGATAAATGTTGGAAAATATTTTACATTTCTCCTTCTTTGACTATCTCTCTTTACAAGTATGTCTTATCCCAAATAATACAAATCTTTTCACTACCTCTGTCTCACTTTCTTTTTCTCTCTCTCTCCCTCTTTCCTTCCATTCAACACTGTCAATGATGTCAATATAGGTGAACTCTAACCTTCAGCACTGCACATACTGGAGTGTTTGATTCGCATGTCATATATATGTTTTTGTGCACACTACTCATGAGCCACTGTGGCCTAGTGGTTAACGTTGTAGACTCTTACTCCAAAGAATATGAGTACAAAACCTGTAGTTTCTGAGATAAAATTATAGGCAATTGTATTTTCTCTGATAAATGTTGGAAAATATTTTACATTTCTCCTTCTTTGACTATCTCTCTTTACAAGTATGTCTTATCCCAAATAATACAAATCTTTTCTCTACCTCTGCCTCGCTTTGTTTTTCTCTCTCTCTCTACCTCTTTCCTTCCACTCAACACTGTCAATGATGTCAACATAGGTGAACTCTAACCTACAGCACTGCACATACTGGACTGTTTGATTCGCATGTCATATATATGTTTTCGTGGAGACTACTTGTGAGTCACTGTGGCCTAGTGCTTAAGGTTACAGACTCTTACTCCAAAGGTTATGTGGCCGAATACTGGTGTTTCAATGGTTGTGATTTCTGAGTTAAAATTATAGGCTAATGTACTTACTCTGATAAATGTTGGAAAATATTTTTCATTTCTCCTTCTTTGACTATCTCTGTTTACAAGTATGTCTTATCCCAAAGAATACAAATCTTTTCTCTACCTCTGTCTCACTTTCTTTTTTCTCTCTCCCTCTTTCCTTCCATTCAACACTGTCAATGATGTCAACATAGTTGAACTCTAACCTACAGCACTGCACATACAGGAGTGTTTGATTTGCATGTCATATATATGTTTTTGTTCAGACAGCTCATGAGTTACTGTGGCCTAGTGGTTAAGGTTGCAGACTCTTACTCCAAAGGTTATGTGTACAAAACCTGTGGTTTCTGAGTTAAAATTATAGGTAATTGTACTTTTTCTGATAAATGTTGGAAAATACTTTTCATTTCTCCTTTGACTATCTCTCTTTACAAGTATGTCATCCCAAAGAATACAAATCTTTTCCCTACCTCTGTCTCGCTTTCTTTTTTTCTCTCTCGCTCTCCCTCTTTCCTTCCATTCAAAACTGTCAATGATGTCAACATAGGTGAACTCTAACCGACAGCACTGCACATACTGGAGTGCTTGATTCGAATGTCATATATATGTTTTTGTGCTGAATACTCATGTGTCATTGTGGCCTAGTGGTTAAGGTTGCAGACTCTTACTCCAAATGTTATGTGTTCAAAGCTTGTGGTTTCTGAGTTAAACTTGTAGGCAATTGTGTTTTTTCTGATAAATGTTGGAAAATATATTTCATTTCTCCTTCTTTGTCTATCTCTCTTTACAAGTATGTCTTACCCCAAAGAATACAAATCTTTTCTTTCCCTCTGTCTCGCTTTCTTTTCCGCTCTCTCCTGCTTTCCTTCCATTCAACACTGTAAATGATGTCAACATAGGTGAACTCTAACCTACAGAATTGCACCTACTGGAGTGTTTGATTTGCATGTCATATATATGTTTTTGTGCAGACTACTCATGAGTTACTGTAGCCTAGTGGTTAAGGTTGCAGACTTTTACTCCAAAGGATATGTGTTCAAATCCTGCTGTTTCAATCGTTGAGATTTTCTGAGTTAAAATTATAGGCAATGGTACTTTCTCGGAAAAATGTTGGAAAATATTTTTCATTTCTCCTTCTTTTACTATCACTCTTTACAAGTATGTCTTATCCCAAAGAATACAAATCTTTTCTCTACCTCTGTCTCACTTTCTTTTTCTCTCTCTCCCTCTTTCCTTCCATTCAACACTGTCAATGATGTCAACATAGGTGAACTCTTACCTACAGCACTGCACATACTAGAGTGTTTGATTCGCATTTCATATATATGTTTTTGTGCAGATTGCTCATGAGTTACTCTGGCCTAGTGGTTAGGGTTGCAACTCTTACTACAAAGGATATGTGTTCACATACTGTGGTTTCTGAGTTAAAATTATAGGCAATTGTATTTTTTCTGATAAATGTTGGAAAATATTTTTCATTTCTCCACCTTTGACTATCTCTCTTTACAAGTATATCTTATCCCAAAGAATACAAATCATTTCTCTACCTCTGTCTCACTTTCTTTTTCTCTCTCTCTCTCTCCCTCTTTCCTTCCATTCAACACTGTCAATGATGTCAACATAGGTGAACTCTAACCTACAGCACTGCACATACTGGAGTGTTTGATTTGCATGTCATATATATGTTTTTGTGTAGATAACTAACGAGTCACTGTGGTCTAGGGGTTAAGGTTGCAGACTCTTATTCCAAAGGTTATGTGTTCAAAACCTGTGGTTTCTGAGTTAAAATTATAGGTAGTTGTACTTTTTCTGATAAATGTTGGAAAATATATTTCATTTCTCCTTCTTTGACTATCTCTCTTTACAAGTATGTCTTACCCCAAAAACATATAAATCTTTTCTTTCCCTCTGTCTCGCTTTTTTTTCCTCTCTCCTGCTTTCTTTCCATTCAACACTGTCAAAGATGTCAACATAGGTGAACTCTAACCTACAGTACTGCACATACTGGAGTGTTTGATTCGCATGTCATATATATGATTTTGTGCAAATTGCTCATGGGTCACTGTGGCCTAGTGGTTAAAGTAGCAGACTTTTACTCCAAAGAATATGTGTTCAAATCCTAGTCTTTCAATGGTTGTGGTTTCTGAGTTAAAATTACAATTTATGGTACTTTCTCTGATAAAAGATGGAAAATATATTTCATATCTCCTTCTTTGACTATCTCTCTTTACAAGTATGTCTTATCCCAAAGAATACAAATCTTTTCTCTACCTCTGTCTCGCTTTCTTTTTTTCTCTCTCCCTCTTTCCTTCCAGTCAACACTGTCAATGATGTCAACATAGTTGAACTCTAACCTAAAGCACTGTACATACTGGAGTGTTTGATTTGCATGTCATATATATGTTTTTGTATTAATTACTCATGTGTCACTGTGGCCTAGTGGGGAAGGTTGCAGACTCTTCCTCCAAAGGTTATGTGTTCAAAACCTGTGGTTTATGAGTTGAAATTATAGGCAATTGTACTTTTTCGGATAAATGTTGGAAAATACTTTTCATTTCTCCTTTGACTATGTCTCTTTACAAGTATATCTTAACCCAAAGAATACAAATCTTTTCTCTACCTCTGCCTCACTTTCTTTTTCTCTCTCGCCTTCTATTCAACACTGTCAATGATGTCAACATAGGTGAACTCTAACCTACAGCACTGCACATACTGGAGTGTTTGATTCGCATGTCATATATATGTTTTTGTGCACACTACTCATGAGTCACTGTGGCCTAGTGGTTAAGGTTGCAGACTCTTACTACAAAGGACATGTGGTTAAATCCTCTTGTTTCTGAGTAAAAATTATAGGCAATTGTACTTTTTCTGATAAATGTTGGAAAAAAAATTCATTTCTCAATTTTTGACTATCGATCTTTACAAGTATGACTTATCCCAAAGAATACAAATCTTTTCTCTACCTCTATCTCGCTTTCTTTTCTTCTCTCTCTCTCTCCCTCTTTCCTTCCATTCAACACTGTCAATGATGTCAACATAGGTGAACTCTAACCTCCAGCACTGCACATACTGGTGTGTTTGATATGCATGTCATATATATGTTTTTGTGCAGACTACACAAGAGTCACTGTGGCCTAGTGGTTAAGGTTGCAGACTCTTACTCCAAAGGTTATGTGTTCAAATCCTTGTGTTTCTGAGTTAAACTTATAGGCAATTGTACTTTTTCTGATAAATGTTGGAAAATATATTTCATTTCTCCTTCTTTGACTAGCTCTCTTTACAAGTATGTCTTACCCCAAAGAATACAAATCTTTTCTTTCCCTCTGTCTCGCTTTCTTTTCCTCTCTCTCCTGCTTTCCTTCCATTCAACCCTGTCAATGATGTCAACATAGGTGAACTCTAACCTACAGAACTGCACATACTGGAGTGTTTGATTCGCATGTAATATATATGTTTTTGTGCACATTACTCATGAGTCACTGTGGCCTAGTGGTTAAGGTTGCAGACTCTTACTCCAAAGGATAAGTGTTCAAAACCCATGGTTTCTGAGTTAAAATTATAGGCAATTGTACTTTTTCTGATAAATGTTGGAAAATACTTTTCATTTCTCTTTTGACTATCTCTCTTTACAAGTATGTCTTAACCCAAAGAATACAAATCTGTTCTCAACCTCTGTCTCGCTTTCTTTTTTTCTCTCTCCTGCTTTCCTTCCATTCAACACTGTCAATGATGTCAACATATGTGAACTCTAACCTACAGCACTGCACATACTGAAGTGTTTGATTTGCATGTCATATATATGTTTTTGTGCAGAGTACTCATGAGTCACTGTGGCCTAGTGTTGAAGGTTGCTGACTCTTACTCCAAAGGTTATGTGTTCAAAACCTGTGGTTTCTGAGTTGAAATTATAGGCAATTGTACTTTTTCTGATAAATGTTGGAAAATACTTTTCATTTCTCCTTTGACTATCTCTCTTTACAAGTATGTCTTCACCCAAAGAATACATATCTTTTCTCTACCTCTGTCTCGCTTTCTTTTTTTCTCTCTCGCCCTCTTTCCTTCCATTCAACACTGTCGATGTCAACATAGGTGAACTCTAACCTACAGCACTGCACATACTGGAGTGTTTGATTTGCATGTCATATATATGTATTTTGTGCAGATTACTCATGAGTTATTGTGGCCTAGTTGTTAAGGTTGAAGACTCTTACTCCAAAGGTTATGTGTTCAAAACCTGTTGTTTCTGAGTTAAAATTATAGGCTATGATAGTTTCTCTGATAAATGTTGAAAAATACTTTTCATTTCTCCTTCTTTGACTATCTCTCTTTACAAGTATGTCTTATCCCAAAGAATACAAATCTTTTCTCTACCTCTATCTCGCTTTCTTTTTTCTCTCTCTCTCTCTCGCCCTCTTTCCTTCCATTCAACACTGTTGATGTCAACATAGGTGAACTCTAACCTACAGCACTGCACATACTGGAGTGTTTGATTTGAAAGTCAGATATATGTTTTTGTGTAGACTACCCATGAGTCACTGTGGTCCAGTGGTTAAAATTGGAGACTCTTATTCCAAAGGTAATGTGTTCAAATCCTTGCGTTTCTGAGTTAAAATTATAGGCAATTGTACTTTTTCTGATAAATGTTGGAAAATATTTTTCATTTCTCCTTTTATGACTATCTCTCTTTACAAGTATGTCTTATCCCAAAGAATACCAATATTTTCTCTATCTCTGTCTCGCTTTCTTTTTTTCTCTCTCTCTCTCCCTCTTTCCTTCCATTACACACTGTCAATGATGTCAACATAGGTGAACTCTAACCCACAGCACTGCACGTACTATAGGGTTTGATTCGCATATCATAAATATGTTTTTGCCCTGACTGCTCATGAGACACTGTGGCCTAGTGGTTAAGTTTGCAGACTGTTACTTCAAAGGTTATGTGTTCAAATCTTGGTGTTGTGATTTCTGAGTTAAAATTACAGGCTATGGTACTTTATCTGATAAATGATGGGAAATATTTTTCATTTCTCCTTCTTTGACTATCTCTCTTTACAAGTATGTCTTATCCCAAAGAATACAAATCTTTTCTCTACCTCTGTCTCGCTATCTTTTTTCTCTCTCTCCCTCTTTCCTTCCATTCAACACTGTCAATGATGTCAACATAGGTGAACTCTAACCTACAGCACTGCACATACTGGAGTGTTTGATTCGCATGTCATATATATGTTTTTGAGCACATTACTCATGAGTCACTGTGGCCTAGTGGTTAAGGTTGCATACTCTTAATACAAAGGATATGTGTTCAAATCTTAGTGTTTCAATGGTTGTGGTTTCTGAGTTAATATTACAGGCAATTGTACTTTGTCTGATAAATGTTGGAAAATATTATTCATTTCTCCTTCTTTGACTAACTCTCTTTACAAGTATGTCTTATCCGAAAGAATACAAATATTTTCTATACCTCTGTCTCACTTTCTTTTTCTCTCTCTCTCTCCCTCTTTCCTTCCATTCAACACTGTCAGTGTCAACATAGGAGAACTCTAACCTACAGCACTGCACATACTGGCGTGTTTGATTTGCATGTCATATATATGTTTTTGTGTATACTCATGAGTAGCTGTGGCCTAGTGGTTAAGTTTGCAGACTTTTACACCAAAGGCTATATGTTCAAATCCTGGTCTTTAAATGGTTGTTGTTTTTTTAGTTAAAATTATAGGCAATTGTACTCTTTCTGGTAAATGTTGGAAAATATTTTTCATTTCTCCTTTTTAGACTATCTCTCTTCACAAGTATGTCTTATCCCAAAGAATACAAATCTTTTCCCTACCTCTGTCTCGCTTTCTTTTTTCTCTCTCTCTCTCCCTCTTTCCTTCCATTCAACACTGTCAATGATGTCAACATAGGTGAACTCTAACCTACAGCACTGGACATACTGGAGTGCTTGATTCGCATGTCATATATATGTTTTTGTGCCCTCTACTCATGAGTCACCCTGGCCTAGTGGTGCTGGTTGCAGACTCTTACTTTAAAGTTTATGTGTTTAAAGCCTTGGGTTTCAATGGATGTGATTTCTGAGTTAAAATTATAGGTAATTATACTTTTTCTGATAAATGTTGGAAAATATATTTCGTTTCTCCTTCTTTGACTATCTCTCTTTACAAGTATGTCTTACCCCAAAGAATACAAATCTTTTCTCTATCTCTGTCTCGCTTTCTTTTTCTCTCTCTCCCTCTTTCCTTCCATTCAACACTGTCAATGATGTCAACATAGGTGAACTCTAACCTACAGCACTGCACATACTGGAGTGTTTGATTCGCATGTCATATATATGTTTTTGTGCAGACTATTCTAGAGTCACTGTGGCCTAGTGGTTAAGGTTGCAGACTCTTACTCCAAAGGTTATGTGCTCAAAACCTGTGGTTTCTGAGTTACAATTATAGGCAATTGTACTTTTTCTGATAAATGTTGGAAAATACTTTTCATTTCTCCTTTGACTATCCCTCTTTACAAGTATGTCTTAACCCAGAGAATACAAATCTTTTCTCTACCTCTGTCGCTTTCTTTTTCTCTCTCCCTCTTTCCTTCCATTCAACACTGTCAATGATGTCAACATAGGTGAACTCTAACCTACAGCACTGCACATACTGGAGTGTTTGATTCTCATGTCATATATATATTTTTGTTCAGACAAGTCATGAAACACTGTACCCTAGTGGTCAAGGTTGACGATTCTTACTCTAAAGGTTATGTGTTCAAATAATAGTGTTTCTGTGGTTTTGAGTTAAAATTATAGGCTAAGGTACTTTCGCTGATAAATGTTGGAAAATACTTTTCTTTCTCCTTTGACTATCTCTCTTTATAAGGGTCTTATCCCAAAGAATACAAATCTTTTCTCTACCTCTGTCTCGCTTTCTTTTGTTCTCTTTCTCTCTCTCCCTCTTTCCTTCCATTCAACACTGTCAATGATGTCAACATAGGTGAACTCTAACCTACAGCACTGCACATACTGGAGTGTTTCATTCGCATGTCATATATATGTTTCTGTACACACTAATCATGAGTCACTGTGGCCTAGTGGTTAAGGTACAGACTCTTACTCCAAAGTATATATGTTCACATCCTGGTGTTTCAATGGTTGTTGATTCTGAGTTAAAATTATAGGCAATTGTACTATTTCTGATAAATGATGGAAAATATTTTTCATTTCTCCTTTTTTGACTGTCTCTTTACAAGTATGTCTTACCCCAAAGAATACAAATCTTTTCTTTCCCTCTGTCTTGCTTTCTTTTCCTCTCTCTCCTGCTTTCCTTCCATTCAACACTGTCAATGATGTCAACAAAGGTGAACTCTAACCTACAGCACTGCACATACTGGAGTGTTTGATTCGCATGTCATATATATGTTTTTGTGGATACTACTCATGAGTCACTGTGGCCTAGTGTTTAAGGTTGCAGATTCTTACTCCAAAGGTTATGTTTTCAAATAATGGTGTGTCAATGGTTGTGGTTTCTGAGGTCAAATTATGGGCTATGGTACTTTCTCTGATAAATGTTGGAAAATACTTTTCATTTCTCCTTTGACTATCTCTCTTTACAAGTATATCTTATCCCAAAGAATACAATTCTTGTCTCTACCTCTCTCTCGCTTTCTATTTTTCTATCTTTCTCTCCCTCTTTCCTTCCATTCAACACTGTCAATGATGTCAACATAGGTGAACTCCAACCTACAGCACTGCACATACTGGAGTGTTTGATTAGCATGTCATATATATGTTTTTGTGCAGACTATTTATGAGTCACTGTGACCTAGTTGTTAAGGTTGCAGAGTCTTATTCCAAAGGTTATGTGTTTGAATCCTGGTGTTTCAATGGTAGTGGTTTCTAAGTTAAAATCGGAGGCAATTGTACTTTTTCTGATAAATGTTGGAAAATATTTTTCATTTCTCCTTTTTTGACTATCTCTCTTTACAAGTATGTCTTATCCCAAAGAATACAAATCTCTTCTCTACCTCTGTCTCGCTTTCTTTTTCTCTCTCCCTCTTTCCTTCCATTCAACACTGTCAATGATGTCAACATAGTTAAACTCTAACCTACAGCACTGCACATACTGGAGTATTTGATTTGCATGTCATATATATGTTTTTGTGTAGACTACTCATGAGTCACTGTGGTCTAGTAGCGAAGGTTGCAGATTCTTACTCCATAAGTTATGTGTTCAAAACCTGTTTTTTCTGAGTTAAAATTATAGGCCATGCTGCTTTCTCTGATAAATGTTGGAAAATACTTTTCATTTCTCCTTTGACTATCTCTCTTTACAAGTATGTCTTATCCCAAAGAATACAAATCTTTTCTCTACCTCTGTCTTGCTTTCTTTTTCTCTCTCTCCCTCTTTCCTTCCATTCAACACTGTCAATGATGTCAACATAGGTGAACTCTAACTTAAAGAACTGCACATACTGGAGTGTTTGATTCGCATGTCATATATATGCTTTTGTTCAGACAACTCATGAGTCACTGTGGCCTAGTGGTTAAGGTTGCAGACTCTTACTTTAAAGGTTATGTGTTCAAATCTTGGTGTTTCAATGGTTGAGATTTCTGAGCTAGAGTTATAGGCTATGGTACTTTCTCTCGAAAATATTTTTCATTTCTCCTTTTTGACTATCTCTCTTTACAAGTATGTCTTATCCCAAAGAATACAAATCTCTTCTCTACCTCTGTCTCGCTTTCTTTTTTCTCTCTCCCTCTTTTCTTCCATTCAACACTGTCAATGATGTCAACATAGTTAAACTCTAACCTACAGCACTGCACATACTGGAGTGTTTGATTCGCATGTCATATATGTGTTTTTGTGCAAATTACTCAAGAGTCACTGTGGCCTATTGGTTAAGGTTGCAGACTCTTACTACAAAGGATATGAGTTCAAATCCTGGTGTTTCAATGGTTGTGGTTTCTGAGTTAAAATTATAGGCAATTGTACTTTTTCTGATAAATGTTGGAAAATACTTTTCTTTTCTCCTTTTTTGACTATCTCTCTTTACAAGTATGTCTTATCCCAAAGAATACAAATCTCTTCTCTACCTCTGTCTCGCTTTCTTTTTTTCTCTCTCCCTCTTTCCTTCCATTCAACACTGTCAATGATGTCAACATAGTTGAACTCTAACCTACAGCACTGCACATACTGGTGTGTTTGATATGCATGTCATATATATGTTTTTGTGCAGACTACTCATGAGTCACTGTGGCCTATTGGTGAAGGTTGTAGACTCTTACTCTAAAGGTTATGTGTTCAAAACCTGTAGTTTCTGAGTTAAAATTATAGGCAATTGTACTTTTTCTGATAAATGTTGGAAAATACTTTTCATTTCTCCTTTGACTATCTCTCTTTACAAGTATGTCTTATCCCAAAGAATACAAATCTTTTCTCTACCTCTGTCTCGCTTTCTTTTTTTCTCTCTCTCCCTCTTTCCTTCCATTCAACACTGTCAATGATGTCAACATAGGTGAACTCTAACCTACAGCACTGCACATACTGGAGTGTTTGATTTGCATGTCATATATATGTATTTGTGCAGATTACTCATGAGTTATTGTGGCCTAGTTGTTAAGGTTGAAGACTTTTACTCCAAAGGTTATGTGTTCAAAACCTGTTGTTTCTGAGTTAAAATTATAGGCTATGATAGTTTCTCTGATAAATGTTGAAAAATACTTTTCATTTCTCCTTCTTTGACTATCTCTCTTTACAAGTATGTCTTATCCCAAAGAATACAAATCTTTTCTCTACCTCTATCTCGCTTTCTTTTTTTCTCTCTCTCCCTCTTTCCTTCCATTCAACACTGTCAATGATGTCAAGATAGGTGAACTCTAACTTACAGCACTGCACATACTGGAGTGTTTGATTCTCATGTCATATATATGTTTTTGTTCAGACAACTCATGAGACACTGTGGCCTAGTGCTTAAGGTGGCAGACCCTTACTCCTAAGGTTATGTGTTCAAATCCTGCTGTTTCAATGCTTTAGATTTCTGAGTTAAAATTAAAGGCTATGGTACTTTCTCTGGAAAATACTTTTCTTTACTCCTTTGACTATCTCTCTTTACAAGTATGTCTTATCCCAAAGAATACAAATCTTTTCTCTACCTCTATCTCACTTTCTTTTTCTCTCTCTCTCCCTCTTTCCTTCCATTCAACACTGTCAATTATGTCAACATAGGTTAACTCTAACCTACAGCACTGCACATACTGGAGTGTTTGATTCGCATGTCATATATATGTTTTTGTGCAAAGTACTCATGAGTCACTGAGAGCTAGTTGTTAAGGTTGCAGACTTTGCTATAAAGAATATGTGTTCAAATCCTGGTGTTTCAATGGTTGTGGTTTCTGAGTTAATATTATAGGCAATTGTACTTTTTCTGATAAATGTTGGAAAATATTTTTCATTTTTCTTTTTTTGACTATCTCTGTTTACAAGTATGTCTTATCACAAAGAATTCAAATCTTTTCTCTACTTCTGTCTCGCTTTCTTTTTTTCTCTCTCCCTCTTTCCTTCCATTCAACACTGTCAATGATGTCAACATAGTTGAACTCTAACCTACAACACTGCACATACTGGAGTGTTTGATTCGCATATCATATATATGTTTTTGTGTAGAATATTTATGAGTCACTGTGGCCTAGTGGTGAAGGTTGCAGACTCTTACTCTAAATGTTAATTCTTCAAAATCTGTTGTTTCTGAGTTTAAATTATAGGCAATTGTACTTTTTCTGATAAATGTTGGAAAATACTTTTCATTTCTCCTTTGACTATCTCTCTTTACAAGTATGTCTTAACCCAAAGAATACAAATCTCTTCTCTACCTCTGTCTCTCTTTCTTTTTTCTCTCTCCCTCTTTCCTTCCATTCAACACTGTCAATGATGTCAACATAGGTGAGCTCTAACCTACAGCACTGAACATGCTGGAGTGTTAGATTCGCATGTCATATATATTTTTTATGCACACTACAGATGAGTCCTGTGGCCTAGTGGTTAAGGTTGCAGACTCTTACTACAAAGGATATGTGTTCAAATCTTGGTGTTTCAATGTTGTGGTTTCTGAGTTAAAATTATAGGCAATTGTACTTTTTCTGATAAATGATGGAAAATATTTTTCATTTCTCCATTTTTGACTATCTCTCTTTACAAGTATGTCTTATCCCAAAGAATACAAATCTTTTCTCTACCTCTGTCTCGCTCTCTTTTCCTTTCTCTCCTGCTTTCCATCCATTCAACACTGTCAATGATGTCAACATAGGTGAACTCTAACCTACAGCACTGCACATACTGGAGTGTTTGATTTGCATGTCATATATATGTTTTTTTGTAGCCTCCTCATGAGTCACTGTGGCCTAGTTGTTAAGGTAGCAGACTCTTACTCCAAAGGCTATGTGTTCAAAACCTGTGGTTTCTGAGTTAAAATTATAGGCAATTGTACTTTTTCTGATAAATGTTGGAAAATATATTTCATTTCTCCTTCTTTGACTATCTCTCTTTACAAGTATGTCTTACCCCAAAGAATACAAATCTTTTCTTTCCCTCTGTTTCGCTTTCTTTTCCTCTCCTGCTTTCCTTCCATTCAACACTGTCAATGATGTCAACATAGGTGAACTCTAACCTACAGCACTGCACATACTGGAGTGTTTGATTTGCATGTCATATATATGTTTTTGTAGACACTAATCATGAGTCACTGTGGCCTTGTGGTTAAGGTTGCAGACTCTTACTCCAAAGGTTATGTGTTCAAATCCTGGTGTTTCAATGGGTGAAATTTCTGAGCTAAAATTATAGTCTATGGTACTTTCTCTGAAAAATGTTGGAAAACTTTTTTCATTTCTCCTTCTTTGACTATCTCTCTTTACAAGTATGTCTTATCCCAAAGAATACACATCTTTTCTCTACCTCTGTCTCACTTTCTTTTTCTCTCTCTCTCTCCCTCTTTCCTTCCATTCAACACTGTCAATGATGTCATCATAGGTGAACTCTAACCTACAGCACTACACATACTGGAGTATATGATTCGCATGTCATATATATGTTTTTGTGGAAACTACTCATGAGTCACTGTGGCCTAGTGGTTAAGGGCTCAGACTCTTATTCCAAAGGCTATGTGTTTCAAATATTAGTGATTCAATGGTTGTGGTTTTTGAGTTAAAATTATAGGCTATGGTAATTTCTCTGATAAATATTGGAAAACATTTTTCATTTCTCCTTCTTTGACTATCTCTCTTTACAAGTATGTCTTATCCCAAAGAATACAAATATTTTCTCTACCTCTGTCTCACTTTCTTTTTCTCTCTCTCTATCCCTCTTTCCTTCCATTCAACACTGTCAATGATGTCAACATAGGTGAACTCTAACCTATAGCACTGCACATACTGGAGTGTTTGATTCGCATGTCATATATATCTTTTTGTGCACACCGCTCATGAGTCACTATGGCCTAGTGGTTAAGGTTGCAGACTCTTACTCCAAAGGATATGTGTTCACATCCTGTGGTTTCTGAGAAAAAATTATAGGCAATTGAACTTTTTCTGATAAATGTTGGAAAATATATTTTTTTCTCCTTTTTTGACTATCTCTCTTTACAAGTATGTCTTATCCCAAAGAATACAAATCTTTTCTCTACCTCTGTCTCACTTTCTTTTCTCTCTCTCTCTCTCTCTCCCTCTTTCCTTCCATTCAACACTGTCAATGATGTCAACATAGGTGAACTCTAACCTACAGCACTGCACATACTGGAGTGTTTGATTCGCATGTCATATATATGTTTTTGTGTAAACTGCTCATGAGTCACTGTGGCCTAGTGATTACGGTTGTAGACTTTTACTACAAAGAATATGTGTTCAAATCCTGGTGTTTCAATGGTTGTGTTTTTTTAGTTAAAATTATAGGCAATTGTACTTTTTCTGATAAATGTTGGAAAATATTTTTCATTTCTTCATTTTTGACTATCTCTCTTTACAAGTATGTCTTATCCCAAAGAATACAAATCTTTTCTCTACCTCTGTCTCGCTTTCTTTTTCTCTCTCTCCCTCTTTCCTTCCATTCAACACTGTCAATGATGTCAACATAGGTGAACTCTAACCTGCAGCACTGCACATACTGGAGTGTTTGATTCGCATGTCATATATATGTCTTTGTGCAGGATACTCATGAGTCACTGTGGCTTTGTGGTTAAGGTTGCAGACTCTTCGTCCAAAGGTTATGTGTTCAAAACCTGTGGTTGCTGAGTTAAAATTATAGGCAATTGTACTTTTTCTGATTAATGTTGGAAAATATTTTTCATTTCTCCTTTTTTTACTATCTCTCTTTACAAGTATGTCTTATCCCAAAGAATACAAATCTCTTCTCTACCTCTGTCTCGCTTTCTTTTTCTCTCTCCCTCTTTCCTTCCATTCAACACTGTCAATGATGACAACATAGTTAAACTCTAACCTACAGCACTGCACATACTGGAGTGTTTGATTTGCATGTCATATATATTTTTTGTGTATACTACTCATGAGTCACTGTGGCCAGGTAGTGAAGGTTGCAGACTCTTACTCCAAGGGTTATGTGTTCAAAACCTGTGGTTTCTGAGTTAAAATAATAGCCCATGGTGCTTTTTCTGATAAATGTTGGAAAGTACTTTTCATTTCTCTTTTGACTGTTTCTCTTTACAAGTATGTCTTATCCCAAAGAATACAAATCTTTTCTCTACCTCTCTCGCTTTCTTTTTTTCTCTCTCCCTCTTTCCTTCTGTTCAACACTGTCAATGATATCAACATAGGTGAACTCTAACCTACAGCACTGCACATACTGGAGTGTTTGATTCGCATGTCATATATATGTTTTTGTGGATATTACTCATGAGTCACTGTGGCCTAGTGTTTAAGGTTGCAGATTCTTACTCCAAAGGTTATGTTTTCAAATAATGGTGTGTCAATGGTTGTGGTTTCTGAGGTCAAATTATGGGCTATGGTACTTTCTCTGATAAATGTTGGAAAATACTTTTCATTTCTCCTTTGACTATCTCTCTTTACAAGTATGTCTTATCCCAAAGAATACAATTCTTGTCTCTACCTCTCTCTCGCTTTCTATATTTCTATCTTTCTCTCCCTCTTTCCTTCCATTCAACACTGTCAATGATGTCAACATAGGTGAACTCCAACCTACAGCACTGCACATACTGGAGTGTTTGATTAGCATGTCATATATATGTTTTTGTGCAGACTATTTATGAGTCACTGTGACCTAGTTGTTAAGGTTGCAGAGTCTTATTCCAAAGGTTATGTGTTTGAATCCTGGTGTTTCAATGGTAGTGGTTTCTAAGTTAAAATCGGAGGCAATTGTACTTTTTCTGATAAATGTTGGAAAATACTTTTCTTTTCTCCTTTTTTGACTATCTCTCTTTACAAGTATGTCTTATCCCAAAGAATACAAATCTCTTCTCTACCTCTGTCTCGCTTTCTTTCTTTCTCTCTCCCTCTTTCCTTCCATTCAACACTGTCAATGATGTCAACATAGTTAAACTCTAACCTACAGCACTGCACATACTGGTGTGTTTGATATGCATGTCATATATATGTTTTTGTGCAGACTACTCATGAGTCACTGTGGCCTAGTGGTGAAGGTTGTAGACTCTTACTCTAAAGGTTATGTGTTCAAAACCTGTAGTTTCTGAGTTAAAATTATAGGCAATTGTACTTTTTCTGATAAATGTTGGAAAATACTTGTCAACATAGGTGAACTCTAACCTACAGCACTGCACATACTGGAGTGTTTGATTTGCATGTCATATATATGTATTTTGTGCAGATTACTCATGAGTTATTGTGGCCTAGTTGTTAAGGTTGAAGACTCTTACCCCAAAGGTAATGTGTTCAAAACCTGTTGTTTCTGAGTTAAAATTATAGGCTATGATAGTTTCTCTGATAAATGTTGAAAAATACTTTTCATTTCTCCTTCTTTGACTATCTCTCTTTACAAGTATGTCTTATCCCAAAGAATACAAATCTTTTACTACCTCTATCTCGCTTTCTTTTTTTCTCTCTCTCTCTCTCGCCCTCTTTCCTTCCATTCAACACTGTTGATGTCAACATAGGTGAACTCTAACCTACAGCACTGCACATACTGGAGTGTTTGATTTGAAAGTCAGATATATGTTTTTGTGTAGACTACCCATGAGTCACTGTGGTCCAGTGGTTAAAATTGGAGACTCTTATTCCAAAGGTAATGTGTTCAAATCCTTGCGTTTCTGAGTTAAAATTATAGGCAATTGTACTTTTTCTGATAAATGTTGGAAAATATTTTTCATTTCTCCTTTTATGACTATCTCTCTTTACAAGTATGTCTTATCCCAAAGAATACCAATATTTTCTCTATCTCTGTCTCGCTTTCTTTTTTCTCTCTCTCTCTCCCTCTTTCCTTCCATTACACACTGTCAATGATGTCAACATAGGTGAACTCTAACCTACTATAGTGTTTGATTCGCATATCATAAATATGTTTTTGCCCTGATTGTTCATGAGACACTGTGGCCTAGTGGTTAAGTTTGCAGACTGTTACTTCAAAGGTTATGTGTTCAAATCTTGGAGTTGTGATTTCTGAGTTAAAATTACAGGCTATGGTACTTTTTCTGATAAATGATGGAAAATATTTTTCATTTCTCCTTCTTTGACTATCTCTCTTTACAAGTATGTCTTATCCCAAAGAATACAAATCTTTTCTCTACCTCTGTCTCGCTATCTTTTTTTCTCTCTCTCCCTCTTTCCTTCCATTCAACACTGTCAATGATGTCAACATAGGTGAACTCTAACCTACAGCACTGCACATACTGGCGTGTTTGATTTGCATGTCATATATATGTTTTTGTGTATACTCATGAGTAGCTGTGGCCTAGTGGTTAAGTTTGCAGACTTTACACCAAAGGCTATATGTTCAAATCCTGGTCTTTAAATGGTTGTTATTTTTTGAGTTAAAATTATAGGCAATTGTACTCTTTCTGGTAAATGTTGGAAAATATTTTTCATTTCTCCTTTTTAGACTATCTCTCTTCACAAGTATGTCTTATCCCAAAGAATACAAATCTTTTCCCTACCTCTGTCTCGCTTTCTTTTTTTCTCTCTCTCTCTCCCTCTTTCCTTCCATTCAACACTGTCAATGATGTCAACATAGGTGAACTCTAACCTACAGCACTGGACATACTGGAGTGCTTGATTCGCATGTCATATATATGTTTTTGTGCCCTCTACTCATGAGTCACCCTGGCCTAGTGGTGCTGGTTGCAGACTCTTACTTTAAAGGTTATGTGTTCAAAGCCTTGGGTTTCAATGGATGTTATTTCTGAGTTAAAATTATAGGTAATTATACTTTTTCTGATAAATGTTGGAAAATATATTTAATTTCTCCTTCTTTGACTATCTCTCTTTACAAGTATGTCTTACCCCAAAGAATACAAATCTTTTCTCTATCTCTGTCTCGCTTTCTTTTTCTCTCTCTCCCTCTTTCCTTCCATTCAACACTGTCAATGATGTCAACATAGGTGAACTCTAACCTACAGCACTGCACATACTGGAGTGTTTGATTCGCATGTCATATATATGTTTTTGTGCAGACTATTCTAGAGTCACTGTGGCCTAGTGGTTAAGGTTGCAGACTCTTACTCCAAAGGTTATGTGCTCAAAACCTGTGGTTTCTGAGTTGCAATTGTACTTTTTCTGATAAATGTTGGAAAATACTTTTCATTTCTCCTTTGACTATCCCTCTTTACAAGTATGTCTTAACCCAGAGAATACAAATCTTTTCTCTACCTCTGTCGCTTTCTTTTTCTCTCTCCCTCTTTCCTTCCATTCAACACTGTCAATGATGTCAACATAGGTGAACTCTAACCTACAGCACTGCACATTCTGGAGTGTTTGATTCTCATGTCATATATATATTTTTGTTCAGACAAGTCATGAAACACTGTACCCTAGTGGTCAAGGTTGACGATTCTTACTCTAAAGGTTATGTGTTCAAATAATAGTGTTTCTGTGGTTTTGAGTTAAAATTATAGGCTAAGGTACTTTCGCTGATAAATGTTGGAAAATACTTTTCTTTCTCCTTTGACTATCTCTCTTTATAAGGGTCTTATCCCAAAGAATACAAATCTTTTCTCTACCTCTGTCTCGCTTTCTTTTGTTCTCTTTCTCTCTCTCCCTCTTTCCTTCCATTCAACACTGTCAATGATGTCAACATAGGTGAACTCTAACCTACAGCACTGCACATACTGGAGTGTTTCATTCGCATGTCATATATATGTTTCTGTACACACTAATCATGAGTCACTGTGGCCTAGTGGTTAAGGTACAGACTCTTACTCCAAAGTATATATGTTCACATCCTGGTGTTTCAATGGTTGTTGATTCTGAGTTAAAATTATAGGCAATTGTACTATTTCTGATAAATGATGGAAAATATTTTTCATTTCTCCTTTTTTGACTGTCTCTTTACAAGTATGTCTTACCCCAAAGAATACAAATCTTTTCTTTCCCTCTGTCTTGCTTTCTTTTCCTCTCTCTCCTGCTTTCCTTCCATTCAACACTGTCAATGATGTCAACAAAGGTGAACCCTAACCTACAGCACTGCACATACTGGAGTGTTTGATTCGCATGTCATATATATGTTTTTGTGGATACTACTCATGAGTCACTGTGGCCTAGTGTTTAAGGTTGCAGATTCTTACTCCAAAGGTTATGTTTTCAAATAATGGTGTGTCAATGGTTGTGGTTTCTGAGGTCAAATTATGGGCTATGGTACTTTCTCTGATAAATGTTGGAAAATACTTTTCATTTCTCCTTTGACTATCTCTCTTTACAAGTATGTCTTATCCCAAAGAATACAATTCTTGTCTCTACCTCTCTCTCGCTTTCTATTTTTCTATCTTTCTCTCCCTCTTTCCTTCCATTCAACACTGTCAATGATGTCAACATAGGTGAACTCCAACCTACAGCACTGCACATACTGGAGTGTTTGATTAGCATGTCATATATATGTTTTTGTGCAGACTATTTATGAGTCACTGTGACCTAGTTGTTAAGGTTGCAGAGTCTTATTCCAAAGGTTATGTGTTTGAATCCTGGTGTTTCAATGGTAGTGGTTTCTAAGTTAAAATCGGAGGCAATTGTACTTTTTCTGATAAATGTTGGAAAATATTTTTCATTTCTCCTTTTTGACTATCTCTCTTTACAAGTATGTCTTATCCCAAAGAATACAAATCTCTTCTCTACCTCTGTCTCGCTTTCTTTTTCTCTCTCCCTCTTTCCTTCCATTCAACACTGTCAATGATGTCAACATAGTTAAACTCTAACCTACAGCACTGCACATACTGGAGTATTTGATTTGCATGTCATATATATGTTTTTGTGTAGACTACTCATGAGTCACTGTGGTCTAGTAGCGAAGGTTGCAGATTCTTACTCCAAAAGTTATGTGTTCAAAACCTGTGGTTTCTGAGTTAAAATTATAGCCATGCTGCTTTCTCTGATAAATGTTGGAAAATACTTTTCATTTCTCCTTTGACTATCTCTCTTTACAAGTATGTCTTATCCCAAAGAATACAAATCTTTTCTCTACCTCTGTCTTGCTTTCTTTTTTTCTCTCTCTCCCTCTTTCCTTCCATTCAACACTGTCAATGATGTCAACATAGGTGAACTCTAACTTAAAGAACTGCACATACTGGAGTGTTTGATTCGCATGTCATATATATGCTTTTGTTCAGACAACTCATGAGTCACTGTGGCCTAGTGGTTAAGGTTGCAGACTCTTACTTTAAAGGTTATGTGTTCAAATCTTGGTGTTTCAATGGTTGAGATTTCTGAGCTAGAGTTATAGGCTATGGTACTTTCTCTCGAAAATATTTTTCATTTCTCCTTTTTTGACTATCTCTCTTTACAAGTATGTCTTATCCCAAAGAATACAAATCTCTTCTCTACCTCTGTCTCGCTTTCTTTTTTTCTCTCTCCCTCTTTCCTTCCATTCAACACTGTCAATGATGTCAACATAGTTAAACTCTAACCTACAGCACTGCACATACTGGAGTGTTTGATTCGCATGTCATATATGTGTTTTTGTGCAAATTACTCAAGAGTCACTGTGGCCTATTGGTTAAGGTTGCAGACTCTTACTACAAAGGATATGAGTTCAAATCCTGGTGTTTCAATGGTTGTGGTTTCTGAGTTAAAATTATAGGCAATTGTACTTTTTCTGATAAATGTTGGAAAATACTTTTCTTTTCTCCTTTTTGACTATCTCTCTTTACAAGTATGTCTTATCCCAAAGAATACAAATCTCTTCTCTACCTCTGTCTCGCTTTCTTTTTTCTCTCTCCCTCTTTCCTTCCATTCAACACTGTCAATGATGTCAACATAGTTGAACTCTAACCTACAGCACTGCACATACTGGTGTGTTTGATATGCATGTCATATATATGTTTTTGTGCAAACTACTCATGAGTCACTGTGGCCTATTGGTGAAGGTTGTAGACTCTTACTCTAAAGGTTATGTGTTCAAAACCTGTAGTTTCTGAGTTAAAATTATAGGCAATTGTACTTTTTCTGATAAATGTTGGAAAATACTTTTCATTTCTCCTTTGACTATCTCTCTTTACAAGTATGTCTTATCCCAAAGAATACAAATCTTTTCTCTACCTCTGTCTCGCTTTCTTTTTTTCTCTCTCTCCCTCTTTCCTTCCATTCAACACTGTCAATGATGTCAACATAGGTGAACTCTAACCTACAGCACTGCACATACTGGAGTGTTTGATTTGCATGTCATATATATGTATTTGTGCAGATTACTCATGAGTTATTGTGGCCTAGTTGTTAAGGTTGAAGACTCTTACTCCAAAGGTTATGTGTTCAAAACCTGTTGTTTCTGAGTTAAAATTATAGGCTATGATAGTTTCTCTGATAAATGTTGAAAAATACTTTTCATTTCTCCTTCTTTGACTATCTCTCTTTACAAGTATGTCTTATCCCAAAGAATACAAATCTTTTCTCTACCTCTATCTCGCTTTCTTTTTTTCTCTCTCTCTCTCTCTCCCTCTTTCCTTCCATTCAACACTGTCAATGATGTCAAGATAGGTGAACTCTAACTTACAGCACTGCACATACTGGAGTGTTTGATTCTCATGTCATATATATGTTTTTGTTGAGACAACTCATGAGTCACTGTGGCCTAGTGCTTAAGGTGGCAGACCCTTACTCCTAAGGTTATGTGTTCAAATCCTGCTGTTTCAATGGTTTAGATTTCTGAGTTAAAATTAAAGGCTATGGTACTTTCTCTGGAAAATACTTTTCTTTACTCCTTTGACTATCTCTCTTTACAAGTATGTCTTATCCCAAAGAATACAAATCTTTTCTCTACCTCTATCTCACTTTCTTTTTCTCTCTCTCTCCCTCTTTCCTTCCATTCAACACTGTCAATTATGTCAACATAGGTTAACTCTAACCTACAGCACTGCACATACTGGAGTGTTTGATTCGCATGTCATATATATGTTTTTGTGCAAAGTACTCATGAGTCACTGAGAGCTAGTTGTTAAGGTTGCAGACTTTGCTATAAAGAATATGTGTTCAAATCCTGGTGTTTCAATGGTTGTGGTTTCTGAGTTAATATTATAGGCAATTGTACTTTTTCTGATAAATGTTGGAAAATATTTTTCATTTTTCTTTTTTTGACTATCTCTGTTTACAAGTATGTCTTATCCCAAAGAATTCAAATCTTTTCTCTACTTCTGTCTCGCTTTCTTTTTTTCTCTCTCCCTCTTTCCTTCCATTCAACACTGTCAATGATGTCAACATAGTTGAACTCTAACCTACAACACTGCACATACTGGAGTGTTTGATTCGCATATCATATATATGTTTTTGTGTAGAATATTTATGAGTCACTGTGGCCTAGTGGTGAAGTTTGCAGACTCTTACTCTAAATGTTAATTCTTCAAAATCTGTTGTTTCTGAGTTTAAATTATAGGCAATTGTACTTTTTCTGATAAATGTTGGAAAATACTTTTCATTTCTCCTTTGACTATCTCTCTTTACAAGTATGTCTTAACCCAAAGAATACAAATCTCTTCTCTACCTCTGTCTCTCTTTCTTTTTTTCTCTCTCCCTCTTTCCTTCCATTCAACACTGTCAATGATGTCAACATAGGTGAGCTCTAACCTACAGCACTGAACATGCTTGAGTGTTAGATTCGCATGTCATATATATTTTTTATGCACACTACAGATGAGTCCTGTGGCCTAGTGGTTAAGGTTGCAGACTCTTACTACAAAGGATATGTGTTCAAATCTTGGTGTTTCAATGTTGTGGTTTCTGAGTTAAAATTATAGGCAATTGTACTTTTTCTGATAAATGTTGGAAAATATATTTCATTTCTCCTTCTTTGACTATCTCTCTTTACAAGTATGTCTTACCCCAAAGAATACAAATCTTTTCTTTCCCTCTGTTTCGCTTTCTTTTCCTTCCTGCTTTCCTTCCATTCAACACTGT
Organism: Calotriton arnoldi; assembly: GCA_963921515.1. Classification (NCBI taxonomy): domain Eukaryota; kingdom Metazoa; phylum Chordata; class Amphibia; order Caudata; family Salamandridae; genus Calotriton; species Calotriton arnoldi. Next base: position 232,284 of record CAWUFW010018060.1, read on the forward strand.
CAATGATGTCAACATAGGTGAACTCTAACCTACAGCACTGCACATACTGGAGTGTTTGATTCGCATGTCATATATATGTTTTTGTGGACACTAATCATGAGTCACTGTGGCCTTGTGGTTAAGGTTGCAGACTCTTACTCCAAAGGTTATGTGTTCAAATCCTGGTGTTTCAATGGGTGAAATTTCTGAGCTAAAATTATAGTCTATGGTACTTTCTCTGAAAAATGTTGGAAAACATTTTTCATTTCTCCTTCTTTGACTATCTCTCTTTACAAGTATGTCTTATCCCAAAGAATACACATCTTTTCTCTACCTCTGTCTCACTTTCTTTTTCTCTCTCTCTCTCCCTCTTTCCTTCCATTCAACACTGTCAATGATGTCATCATAGGTGAACTCTAACCTACAGCACTACACATACTGGAGTATATGATTCGCATGTCATATATATGTTTTTGTGGAAACTACTCATGAGTCACTGTGGCCTAGTGGTTAAGGGCTCAGACTCTTATTCCAAAGGCTATGTGTTTCAAATATTAGTGATTCACTGGTTGTGGTTTTTGAGTTAAAATTATAGGCTATGGTAATTTCTCTGATAAATATTGGAAAACATTTTTCATTTCTCCTTCTTTGACTATCTCTCTTTACAAGTATGTCTTATCCCAAAGAATACAAATCTTTTCTCTACCTCTGTCTCACTTTCTTTTTCTCTCTCTCTATCCCTCTTTCCTTCCATTCAACACTGTCAATGATGTCAACATAGGTGAACTCTAACCTATAGCACTGCACATACTGGAGTGTTTGATTCGCATGTCATATATATCTTTTTGTGCACACTGCTCATGAGTCACTATGGCCTAGTGGTTAAGGTTGCAGACTCTTACTCCAAAGGATATGTGTTCACATCCTGTGGTTTCTGAGAAAAAATTATAGGCAATTGAACTTTTTCTGATAAATGTTGGAAAATATATTTTTTTTCTCCTTTTTTGACTATCTCTCTTTACAAGTATGTCTTATCCCAAAGAATACAAATCTTTTCTCTACCTCTGTCTCACTTTCTTTTTCTCTCTCTCTCTCTCTCCCTCTTTCCTTCCATTCAACACTGTCAATGATGTCAACATAGGTGAACTCTAACCTACAGCACTGCACATACTGGAGTGTTTGATTCGCATGTCATATATATGTTTTTGTGTAAACTGCTCATGAGTCACTGTGGCCTAGTGATTACGGTTGTAGACTTTTACTACAAAGAATATGTGTTCAAATCCTGGTGTTTCAATGGTTGTTTTTTTTAGTTAAAATTATAGGCAATTGTACTTTTTCTGATAAATGTTGGAAAATATTTTTTATTTCTGCATTTTTGACTATCTCTCTTTACAAGTATGTCTTATCCCAAAGAATACAAATCTTTTCTCTACCTCTGTCTCGCTTTCTTTTTTCTCTCTCTCCCTCTTTCCTTCCATTCAACACTGTCAATGATGTCAACATAGGTGAACTCTAACCTGCAGCACTGCACATACTGGAGTGTTTGATTCGCATGTCATATATATGTCTTTGTGCAGGATACTCATGAGTCACTGTGGCTTTGTGGTTAAGGTTGCAGACTCTTCGTCCAAAGGTTATGTGTTCAAAACCTGTGGTTGCTGAGTTAAAATTATAGGCAATTGTACTTTTTCTGATTAATGTTGGAAAATATTTTTCATTTCTCCTTTTTTTACTATCTCTCTTTACAAGTATGTCTTATCCCAAAGAATACAAATCTCTTCTCTACCTCTGTCTCGCTTTCTTTTTCTCTCTCCCTCTTTCCTTCCATTCAACACTGTCAATGATGACAACATAGTTAAACTCTAACCTACAGCACTGCACATACTGGAGTGTTTGATTTGCATGTCATATATATTTTTTTGTGTATATTACTCATGAGTCACTGTGGCCAGGTAGTGAAGGTTGCAGACTCTTACTCCAAGGGTTATGTGTTCAAAACCTGTGGTTTCTGAGTTAAAATAATAGCCCATGGTGCTTTTTCTGATAAATGTTGGAAAGTACTTTTCATTTCTCTTTTGACTGTTTCTCTTTACAAGTATGTCTTATCCCAAAGAATACAAATCTTTTCTCTACCTCTCTCGCTTTCTTTTTTTCTCTCTCCCTCTTTCCTTCCGTTCAACACTGTCAATGATATCAACATAGGTGAACTCTAACCTACAGCACTGCACATACTGGAGTGTTTGATTCGCATGTCATATATATGTTTTTGTGCAGACAGTTCATGAGTCACTGTGGACTGGTGGTTAAGGTTGCAGACTATTACTCCAAAGGTTATGTGTTCAAATCCTGGTGATTCAATGGTTGTGATTTCTGAGTTAAAATTACAGGCTATTGTACTTTCTCTGATAAAGGTTAGAAAATATTTTTCATTTCTCCTTTTTTGACTATCTCTCTTTACAAGTATGTCTTATCCCAAAGAATACAAATCTTTTCTCTACCTCTGTCTCGCTTTCTTTTTTTCTCTCTCCCTCTTTCCTTCCATTCAACACTGTCAATGATGTCAACATAGGTGAACTCTAACCTACAGCACTGCACATACTGGAGTGTTTGATTCGCATGTCATATATATATCTTTGTGCACATTACTCATGAGTCACTGTGGCCTAGTGGTTAAGCTTGCAGACTCTTACTATAAAGGATATGTATTCGAATCTTGGTGTTTCAATGATACTGATTTCTGAGTTAAAATTATAGACAATTGTCCTTTTCTGATAAATGTTGGAAAATATTTTTCATTTCTCTTTCTTTGACTATCTCTCTTTACAAGTATGTCTTATCCCAAAGAATACAAATCTTTTCTCTACCTCTGTCTCACTTTCTTTTTCTCTCTCTCTCCCTCTTTCCTTCCATTCAACACTGTCAATGATGTCAACATAGGTGAACTCTAACCTACAGCTCTGCACATACTGGAGTGTTTGATTCACATGTCATATATATGTTTTTGTGCACACTACTTATGAGTCACTGTGGCCTAGTGGTTAAGGTTGCAGACTCATACTCCAAAGGATATGTGATCATATCCTGGTGTTTCAATGGTTGTGGTTTCTGAGTTAAAATTATAGGCAATTGTACTTTTTCTGATAAATGTTGGAAAATACTTTTCTTTTCTCCTTTGACTATCTCTCTTTACAAGTATGTCTTATCCCAAAGAATACAAATCTTTTCTCAACCTCTGTCTCGCTTTCTTTTTTTCTCTTTCTCTCTCTCTCTCTCTCTCTTTCCTTCCATTCAACACTGTCAATGATGTCAACATAGGTGATCTCTAACCTAAAGCACTGCACATACTGGAGTGTTTGATTCGCATGTCATATATATATTTTTGTGCACTCTAGTCATGAGTCACTGTGGCAAAGTGGTTAAGATTGCAGACTCTTACTCCAAAGGATATGTGTTCACATCCTGGTGTTTCAATGGTTGTGGTTTCTGAGTTAAAATTATAGGCAATTGTACTTTTTCTGATAAATGTTGGAAAATATATTTCATTTCTCCTTTTTTGACTATCTCTCTTTACAAGTATGTCTTACCTCAAAGAATACAAATCTTTTCTTTCCCTCTGTCTCACTTTCTTTTCCTCTCTCTCCTGCTTTCCTTCCATTCAACACGGTCAATGATGTCAACATAGGTGAACTCTAACCTACAGCACTGAACATACTGGAGTGTTTGATTTGCATATAATATATATGTTTTTGTGCAGATTACTTATGAGTCACTGTGGCCTAGTGGTTAAGGTTGCAGGCTCTTACTCTAAAGGTTATGTGTTCAAAACCTGTGGTTTCTGAATTAAAATTATAGGCTTTGGTACTTTCTATGATAAATGGAAAATACTTTTCATTTCCCCTTTGACTATCTCTCTTTACAAGTATGTCTTATCCCAAAGAATACAAATCTTTTCTCTACCTCTCTCTCGCTTTCTTTTCCTCTCTCTCCTGCTTTCCTTCCATTCAACACTGTCAAAGATGTCAACATAGGTGAACTCTAACCCACAGCACTGCAGATACTGGAGTGTTCGATTCGCATTTCATATATATGTTTTTGTGCCAACTACTCATGAGTCACTGTGGCCTGCAGACTCTTACTCCAAAGGTTATGTGTTCAAATAATAGTGTTTCAATGGTTGTTGTTTTTGAGTTAAAATTATATGCTATGATACTTTCTCTGATAAATGTTGGAAAATACTTTTCTTTTCTCCTTTGACTATCTCTCTTTACAAGTATGTCTTATCCCAAAGAATACAAATCTTTTCTCAACCTCTGTCTCGCTTTCTTTTTTTCTCTTTCTCTTTCTCTCTCCCCCTCTTTCCTTCCATTCAACACTGTCAATGATGTCAACATAGGTGAACTCTAACCTACAGCACTGAACATACTGGAGTGTTTGATTTGCATGTCATATATATGTTTTTGTGCAGATATTCCCGAGTCACTGTGGCCAAGTGGTAAGGTTGCAGACTCTTATTCCAAAGGTTATGTGTTCAAAACCTGTGGTTTCTGAGTTAAAATTATAGGCTATGGTTCTTTCTCTGATAAATATTGGAAAATGCTTTTCATTTCTCCTTTGACTATCTCTCTTTACAAGTATGTCTTATCCCAAAGAATACAAATCTTTTCTCCATCTCTGTCTCACTTTCTTTTTTCTCTCTCTCCCTCTGTCCTTCCATTCAACACTGTCAATGATGTCAACATAGGTGAACTCTTTTTAAAAAAAA